>JAGFPH010004830.1:10038-76085 GCA_018207615.1 Philaenus spumarius | reverse complement strand
GAAATAATTATCCAGACGATTTATGTTTGTTTTCTTTAATCGACAAAGTAACAGTTAAGTAAATGTAAAACAGTTACATAATACTATAAATTATAGTTTATGTTTGCTTAGTAAGTTTAAATGTTAATAGACCAGGACAACTTGAAAGACATGTTTTAGAATTACAATGCTGTTATAATTCTATCTGACAGAAGTCATTTGTAAACTGACTGCATTTAAACAAGTTATTGGAAATCAGTCTAAATGTACATAAGTACAACCAACTCATTCATACACATGTTTCAGTTGGTTTCAAAGGTTTTTACTGACATATATAAAATTCCTGAAATATTGTTAGGAAGATGTTTGTTAACATTTGTATTAAATAAATTCTTCAAAATAATGTAGCCTACATAAAGTTCCTTAAACTTATTTTTGTAAAAGTCTACTTTAACAAATGCATTCAGCCGGATTATCGTAACTCTGTTTCACGTAAATAGATGGAATACACAGGATAAATAATATCTTAAATTTATTATTTTACCTCATACTCCTATTGCAAAAGCCAACTTTTGGGTTATAATTAATTCTACATGTATTTACATCATCAAAAAGTCGTTCTTTCATACACGCTGCATAGAGATGTTGCTGATAATTCATCAATATATAATCAAACGAATATCTTGAGATTATCAAACCCTAACCTGGATTATATGAGAAAATACAATATTCTGTTTTCAATTGCTAAATATGTTCAATTTTAATTTGTTGCTGTGATAAGTTACACATAATTTAATTTTGTAAGACTCTTGCCATTGATTTAGATGGAAAATACATTTATTATAATACGATAACTATTCAAAATCACAAATTTGTTTCTTGATTTAAAAATAACTTCTTTATACAAATACTAAGCATAAATTTGTGAAAAAACACAATCATGTAAAATATGTAATATAACAAATACGTCATCAACATTGTAACTTAAAATGTTGACCTTTTAACTGTAAATATTTGAGAATTAACGACTTGCAAACAGAAAGTTTTTTGCACAGGACAATTAAGGACCCAAGTAAGAAAAATATTATCTTAATGAAAATGTATCAATACTTAACATGTTTTGTTTTTTTCAGTATATCTAAACGTCTACTAATCCTTATTTTGGTAATGTCTTGCCTTTCTACCGGAGTTTCGGGTATTCACCCATCATCAGGAACAATAAAAACATATACACAAACACATAAAACATACACAAAAACATATTTCACTCCATGCGGACTTAAATATACAATAAACCATTTTTTAGATTACATACAGAGATTATAGAATGTGTAAAATTTTTCAATTTTATAAGCGATTTTATTCTGCAGGTAATTAGGACTTAATAAAGGTAAAATTTATGATTTGAATATATCTATTAGGAAAAGCAGTGTGGTATGATTAAAAAAACTATAATAGTTTACAAGCTTTTATAAAACAATAAATAAGTCAATTAATTTAAAGTGCCAACTTCCTAGATTTTGTATACTCGTATTTGCAATATGCAAATTAATAGTTTAACATAAAAGTGTAGTCTACAATAAATGCAGTACAAAATATAATATTTAAAATAAAAGTACAATTTATTTCTAAAACTATTTTGTAACCTCTTGATTGCAAAAGAAACCTTACCACTAAATCTAAACAAACTTCTACCAACAATATGATTTAGGCTTAGCTATACAATAACCAATACTATTAGAATTCCAATGTTTCATACAAATGTTTATATTGCTCTAACTTATGATTCCATAATTCTTGCATCGTGATTAGGTTTATTAAAAAAATACTTGGCTTTAACCCGACATCAGTCAACTATGTATAGCAAGTAAATAACAGTTGTACCAGTCACGCTGTCCTTTATAACTTAAGGCAATAATAGGATATTACAAATCTAACAACGTTGGACAAATTTGTAACAATGTTATTGAAATACCAAAAGCCAAAACAGCTGAAAATCTTCAACACAGACTATCAACACCATATACAGGAAAAGAATTCATCATTGAATATAGAAATTTGTATAAATGTATTTCTGTTTACAAAAAAGACATTATTTAAATAGAGTCTCAACCTCTGAAATTAAGATACTTCATTCAATTAAGTCATAAACCTGGATGCTAATATATTAAATGTTGACGATATATTACATTAGCTCCTTTTTTGCTTATCGTATTGATCTAAAATATAGGTTTTATTAATTTTTAACGAGTACATTTAATAATTCAATAGAGTTAAAATTTAGTTAAAACATTGAGAATTGTATCCAAGTCACAAATCGATAAAACTAAATGTATATACTATCCTTCGTGTGACTTTATTCTCCCTTTGTTCATGACGCGTTTCGAAACATATATTTCATCATCAGATTCGTTAAGAACATTAAAATGTTCACATCATATATAACAAAAAAAACATGTAACTTACAACACATAACACACAACTGAGACTGTACTTCAGGTAGACTTCTACTTTGTTGAACGGTCGAACGAATTCTTTTAACGACGTAAACTTTTTAATGTTTTTAACAAATCTGATGAAGAAACATGTGTTTTGAAACGTCATAAACAAACAAAAAACCATTCACACGACAGATAAAACGTTAATTCAGTTATATATTAGAAAGATAAATACCGTTGGGTATAGAGGAGAAAATGTTGGATCAACTTTGAAGCACCTTGTTTACTGAAGCATTGGTAAAAGTATGGTAATATGAAAACAATTACACAATTTCTTTCAGATTTTCTGTCTCTCAAAATCACATTTAAAACCTTAAAACATTTAAATCTTAACTTACAGCTGAAGCGAATTTGTATAGTTAAAGTTATTATTTTTACGTTATACAAATATCAAATCCGTACGTATTTCTTTGTATGCACCGTAATCCGATCTTTACTACGATGAAAGCCACTGCTAATTAATTGTGATAAGAAACTTAACTCAACCTTTTAATTGAAAAATATACTCTGAAGGGAGAGTTGTTTAATAACACAAACTCAATTGTTTTATAATATTCTATAAATCAAAACGTATTTTGCTTAGATAAATTAAAGTATAACTTACTTAGACATGATTTTAGGTGTGATCTAGATTCCAAGAAAAACTATAGAAAATTATTACTTAAAATTTAGGCTGACAATAAATCAAGTTGAGTTCTATTGTTCAGCCTTTGCTGTGAATATGGCATTATAAACAAAAGAATTTTCAGTAGGGAAAAGTGTTGTAAATCACAAGAAGCTTCACAGAAGAATTACAATCGCAACAACTCTTCTACCCATTGAAATAATCATGGTTTGTTATGAAAAAAACTGAATTTTCAAATAAATAAAATGATTATTTCCCCCAAATTACACTCAGTGGAAAATAAGTTATGAATTTTGCTACTGTAATTTTTTTGAATTGACTTGTGTCAATAGTTAATTATGAATAGTATTCGATTGAATCATTAGAAAAAATGTTTTATCTGGCAGCACACTACTAATGTTTAATATATTTAATAAGTTCTTTATTCTAAATTATATGTTGGTTATAAAAGAATTTTTTTATTGCCTGACTGTTTCAATTAATTTTTTGTCTTGTTATTATGTTTTTAAATGTTCATGGGGAGTAGACTGTAGCTAAGAATATTTCTGTATCGACTACTATTATTATTTCAAGCTATTATCAAAGCTACAAGGATTTGATCTCTAAAAGTATTTAAAATGAACTCTGCATTTGATACTTCAACAATAATATCAGGAGCAATGTTTTGTGGTGTAATCAGCACATTCAGTTCGGATTTTATAACTTTAGCATTAGCTAAAGTTAGACAGAAAAGAAATGTACGTCTGGCAACATGTACGTCTTTGTCACAATGATAAAACTCTACCACAATCTCAAAGTTTTTAAGATATGACCTGAAACATCCGTAGCCTTGAAATGCACTTGAAATAGTTCTTAACCTTCGCTTGTTCCCTCTATGTACTTAGGTCGGTTATTAGCTGATATGGACACACATAGCTTATTCCAGCTCTTCTGCTAGTGTGTACTAGGATTTCTCTTGCTCATCGCTTCACTCTTATAATAAATTCAAATTCTTTCTTCATATCTAGTTAAATTGGAGGGACACTAGACAACACCAAAACTACTCTTCGATACTATACGATATGCAAATGTTAAACTAAGAGCTTCCTTTGTGTGGGTGTATTTGGATTTCTAGCACAAACAGGTGCTGAATAAACCAGTTTACGTAAAACGTTTTAGCAAGTCATACCCATTTAGGAAACTTATGTATGGCATGAGTCTCGAGATGTTACCATACATACCAACAGCATTTTTAATTGATAACGGAGTGGGCAATGAAACTTTGTTTATGGTTTAGTTCTACACCTATATTGCTATTATTTCTTCCACCTGATCTGTTAACAATCAAATCTTATTATTTTTTGATTAAATTATCTTCTGTCAGTGATAGTAAATCCATTATTTTTTTCTAATGCTATCTGTAAGCACATTCTAATTAACCATAATTAATTAAATCCAAAAGAACATTTACCCATTTTTAGTGCAGAACATCCAAATAAAAGCATTGACGTTTCTTTTGATAGCTTTATATTGTTTTTAAAAATATATATATCATGTGTTTAAAACATCATGATTTCTTTAAAATACAACACTACATTATATCTGCAATTCAGTCAAATAATGGGCATTGCAGTTTGTATAATTATTTGTAAACGCATTATTATTATTATTATTATTATTATTATCAAACCGAGTTAGAAGGTCAGAGGTCACTGTTCGGCTCTCAAATTAAGACAGCGGACAAATCATTGATAGTATCGCGACCGGTTCATTATCGTTAGTTATTGCTTAGCCTCAGAGAATTACACCACGTCAGACTAATTCCATTTTCACATGGTCAGGTAAAGTAATTTTCGTAAATACAAAGAAGTAGTTGGAATACAACTTATCTCATTTTAAGCATACACATTACCTTCATTCGAGCCTAATTCACCTTCACGTGTTTGGATTAATTTAACCATCGTTAATTTTATCATATTTTCGAGTTCTTATGAGATTTCATAAACTAATATATTACATAAAAATTTGTTCAACTAATTTATATCTTAATTTATTATTGTTAAGTCTTTCAATTCCATAATTATTTTGCGAAACATTATAACAAAGCCAATAGGTAAAACCAAACAAAGTTGATTAGTTATGTGAAGACAATGGACCACGTTGTAGGAACATTTTCAACAAGTTCTTCTTAAATACAACATAAACCTATATGTATTTAAACTTTAAAACCTATTATGTGCAATTTCTTATGACATTACCTAATTTGTCAAAATAGCATATACTGTATTATTGAAATTGTACCATTACTCTCTAAGCTTACATGACATAATTTTGTAATTATGTACTAATTATGTCACAAACACTATTCAGGGAACAGACTGAGAGTCTAGCTGTAGTATTTTTTAAAGAAACTTGTTCCACTTATGAAGATTATAAGTAACAAGTCAGTGTATAAGAAATTATTCAACCTAATCAAATAACAATACCTAATAATCAGGTTATATCATTAACAATTACATATAATTATTTACACATTTACTTTGACTTACATTAAATAATGTATATTGAAATTTAAAACATTTTCAGAACTATTCCTATGCTTATAAACTCAATATATTTTTTGTGAAATTGTTTCATTAATAAATCCATACAATTGTTGTAGACATTAACTTCGTAACTAGGGCAGTAATAAAACATGTACTTTCCGGAATAGTAGGAAAATATATGAATATAAACCCAGTTTCAAAGTGCATTACAAAGAGTTTAATTTTACTTTTATGTTTATTTATAATTGGGTGAATGGGAATAAATGTACAATAAATGGTGTGTACGCTTAGTATGTATGTGCTAGCAATGACAATAAAGTTGGTATCATGAACAAAAGATTAATTTGATTAATTTTTGATTTTGATACTTTAAATGGGTTGTTGTATCAACGTAAAACCTCTACCTTATTACTAATTATTTACCTTAGGTCCGTCTTGTGACTCCTTGTTGTTTAGTTTAAGACGACATGTTCGGAGCCGTAACTCCATCATCTGGTCATCCCTCTGGTGAGTTCGTCGAACATTAAAAACATTAAAATTTTATACACACAAACATTTACACGGTCACTAACACATAAGTTGCAAATCGTCAAACAAATAAAAACACGAAATAAGCCGCATCTCAACGTCCGGTCAGTATAGTGCAGTACAGCCTACTGATCGTTATCTCTGAATGTTTTATACAAATGGTTGATAGCCGTGTCGTACAAATAGTGGGAGTTGAACGTAAGTTTGTCATTTAATACGTCAACTGGTTTTTTTTTAATGATTTATATATTTCAAACTCCTCTATTGCATTCATTATTCTTCCTTTTGTACACGTGTATAAGGCTTCTACTGTTGAGTTGAAGTCTCCCGGCTTATGATCCGATTCACTGAGGTGACGTGCATAATTAGACTTACTAATAACAGAGCTCTTGTTAGGGAGATGTTCTTTATAACATTCCTTAAACGTTTTCCCTGTTTGACCAATATAATGTCTGTCACAAACCTGGCAATTAATTCTGTATACTCCGGACCTTTCCTCTATTGGGGTGATAATTTTTGGTTTTAACGAAGCATATAAGCATTAGTACGGAATGATATAGTTATATTATGTTTCTTGAAAACATTTTGTAAGACATTGGGTAAATATATAGTATATTCCAAGACTTGTAAAGTACTTGTAAAGGATTTGTAGGTAGTGAAAAAATGGTTCGATCAAAATGTTTTAACCCTTAATATATCTAAAACAAAGTTCCTTCCATAGTAAATTAAATTCGCGTGGGAATTACCTAAGTAAGCTTTGCGGCTGTAGTAACATTGATGGAGTTGACTCCTACAAATACTTGGGAGTCATGTTTGATTAACGCTTAAATTGGTCGGAACATGTTGACTATTTTGGTCGTAAAATTAGAAAGTTAATCTATGTTTTTAGAAATTTAAATAAAATATTATACTTTTGGGAAATAAATCTTAGCTTTTTTTTGGGGGGGGGGGGGATAATACGTTGGGAATGCTCCTGCACCATACTGGCTCCCTTAGGCGTCATCCAGAAATCGGTTATGAAGGTGCGTAAACCAAAAAGACATCCATCTGACGAGCTGTATGACTGTTTAAACGTATTTAATATCAGACAACTTTTTGTAAAAACTCTTTTAACATTTTTATTTCAAAATTAAAATTTAATTTCTTCTATTTCGAGTCATTCTCATTTTACTCTCCATTCTCAAGCAGTTTGTATAAAAACAGATAGGCTATATAGATCTGTATCCACGACTAACTCATATTACGTTTCACATATAATTTTCCGTGATATTCCAATAAACATGAGGATATTTCAAAATTATGAAGTTAAGGATTATAAAAACAAGTTTCCTTATGGTTAGGGGAGTTAGAGAGGGATTATTGTGAGTCCGTCTTTTTTTCGGAATATGTATGAATTTATGTTTAGTCTATACGTCGCTCTTTTTATCTTTGAATGTTTTATCTCGCGTTCTACTTCTGATTCTTTGTAAGGGTATTTTTGTGTAGTCACGACAGTGATGTTGTTGTTCTAGTGATGACCTTATTATTTCTTTTATATTTTAAAATTGTGTTTTTCTTCTCTCTTCTTTTTCCATAATTATTATTGTAAAGTTATGTTGTGCACGACTCAACATTTGGGCACCAATCCATAGTAGTTGAAAATTCGTTTAGTGATTTTTTTGTAAAATTTGATTTATGGAATAAATAAATATAAAAATTAATAAAATAAAATTGTTGTTTGTATATACATGTAGCTGTGCGTATGTTTAATTTGTTACAAATATCAACCTAACAGACTGCCTTAAGGTCATTGTTATAAATATGTTATGCTAAACTTACTGTAATATAAAGCACTTACTGCTTAAATAAAGCATAATATGTTCTATTCTATTCCATTCATTAATTCAATGTCATGCTATTCTAATATATACATGTTTGAATTTCATCAATTACAATGTTTTCATTAAATATTTAAACAATAAAATAAAATTTTAAAATGTAAATTTTCTAAGAATAAATGCCAATGGATTTTGTTTTGTGTTGCGTTAATTTTGTTACAATGCTTTTTGTGAAATAAAATACTCTTTTAGTGAAGTAGAAATTTTGAAGAAAAAAACAAGTCTCTAAAAGAAACAAAAGATTTTTTTAAATCACATCAACATTACGTTTTAAAGCAATCCTTCATTTATCTTTTCTCCGTTAAAACATTGTTTATGTTAGTTAATAATTCCTAGTTAGTTGTTACTCTTGGCATAGGAGGCAATGTAAATTGTTTAAAAAAAATATAAAGTAAGTATAATAAATAGTATAGTACAGAATAGACGATCGCCCGTATTACATGTTTGACCTGCGCGGCAATAATAAATCTTCTCGTTGACAAACACAACGATTCGCTGTACTATAATGTATCTTTATATGTCTTAATGTGTCGATTATTGTAATAATTATAATCTATTTATTTATATCATTTTTTTAATCTTAATATATATGACAAATGTTTTAAATCTGCCAATGTGTAAAGAAGACGATGCCAGAACAGGCGGAAAGTAATAATAATTAATAAGGATCTGAAGATGATGGTATACCGTTGAAACCGGTAATCTTACACAGGAAACATTTGGATTGTTGACGGATGATATGTAAGATAATTAACCTATTATTAATATAAAACTGTGTAAGCAAAAACATTTTTAGAAAAAAAATTGCTATTATTTTTAAAGTCAAAAAGATGTTTTTATTTCTGTTTGCCAATAACTGTAAAACTGCCGAACCGATTCAGGATCAGTTTAAATTATTTTATTGACATCTTCGTATGCTGTAAAACCACCGAGAAAATAGTATTTAGAGAATATTTCTGCATGCCCTATAACTAAAAAACACAACCAACATAATATATCTTCAAATATAACAAACACAAAATATTTTAAACAAATATTTTAAAACCTTGGTACAGTTTGATGAAGAGTACCAATAGAGCAACAGTATGTACGTTTCAAACTTTCGGAAATTGATTGGTAATAGTATTGATTAATCTATAAACCACAACTAATCTAATCCAACAAATTGAAATAGGTGCTACAACAGTGCTAATGACCGTCAACATCAACAGTCAACTGTCAACTAGTAGTTGACGATTGACCGCGGTAATGCTAACATGCACCAACGGCGTAACATTTTTATATAGTATTTGCGTGTTTTGTGTATTTATTTAATGTACGTAAACAATATTTCATTCCAATGTGCAGTGCGATGTTTGATGTTGTAACTTGTGTGTATGTGAGTGTGTTCGTACTTTTTTATTTTTGTTTGACGTGCTCACATGTGACTTTAGTTATTTCAACACCTGATGATGAGAACCTGTTCTCGAAACGCATAGTGTAAGCTACAAAATAAGTTGCATGACGGAAATCCAGGTATGTTTATATAGGTATACTACATTTAGTTATATTATGTATAAATAAATTCAACTAAATTTTAAATATAGCTTTTAAGAACCCTTTGCACCATTGTTTAATAAACTAATACTCGTATAATAAAACAAAACTCGTATTTGTCTACGCAAATATCTACCTACGAGTATTTTATCTAGTTCTTATTAATTGTATACTCGGTAAGGACAACCATGAGAATTGTTCAATTCGTAAGTATTGCAAATAAATATGTTTGTTTCATGATACATCGTTATAGATTCTTTACTAATGTAAGCTTAATTTTGAAAATCATGTTATGTTTATTTAGTTGAATGTGTGCCGTTTACCACAAAAATTCAGTTTTAAAATTATTTCTAATGTTTATGTTTTGTACATTATTGGTGTAATGTTTTATGCCTGAAATGGACAAAAGAAACACTCGTTGCCATGACTACATAATATGTTAAAGCTAGTGTTTCTTTTCGGGGATAGTTGAGTTTACCGTAATAAAACTACATACACAATTTTTTTCTAAATTTTCTATGATATTAACGTATTATAATTATATTAATTTTAATAGTTAAGTTACTGTTATTTTATAAAAGTAAATAAAACAAATTAAACAAACGTATTTGTGCAGACATTTTTAAAGAACATTTGGCGTTTTAGTCAAAGTGTTTTAATTTGTATGAGAGGTAAAATATTTTGTTTTCTTAATATGCTAACTACCGTATTTATTACTTTAGATTATATCTGTGGTGATAATTACTTCCAACGAAGATTTGAGAATATGTAACAATCAATGTCCAAAATTCCTTGACACTGATGTTATATGTTATGCGTCTGTGTGAGAGAGTAAAAATTTACAATTAATTAATTTTTATTGATTACAAATTTTAGGCTGTAATTACTGAATCGAGAAAAAGTATAAAGGCGTAAATTCTTATCTGATAAAAGTTATACTAAAGCACTTAATCATTAAACTTCATTTTACTAAACATCATTATTATACTGAGGTCATTCTTCTCTCTTCACTAACTTCCTCCTCAACACATAGCGTACTTTTTTAATGGAAGGACAATTTTAATTTGTTTATGCTTTTTAATAGTGTGATTAAGTTTAAATGAACTAATAAATAAAATCATTTTAATTATGTTTACGATTTAAGATATTCAAATTAAGGCGTGCTAACATTTTACATGGCGTCAGTCAACCTCTTATGCGAAAGCATGGCGCCAAAATACTATTTTACCAAACTGTATGAAATACAAATTTAAAAGACTAGAAAAGATATTTAAAAAACCAACAAAGAAGGCACGCAATTTATATTTATTAAAAAGTACTCTTAATTTTAAAACTAAACCTTCAACTGTGTAATGTAAGCTAGACGAAGAACGACTGAATTTTAAGATTAATTGAAAACATTTTATATGTTATTTACATTTTGGTAAAATGTGTTATGAAAGGTTTAGATCTGTCCTAAATGACTTTAATAACCATCATACTTAAAGTGAGAGTTGTAATTCCTTTCTACCTAATACCAACTAAAAGCCTACTTGTTTTAGAATTATTTTCCTTTTTAGAAATAATTTATTTTACACGCATAAGTAGAAAAGAAGCAATTTATTTACGGAACCGTCGCGGCGTCGCGTTGGTGGTTAGTGGATTTATTTAATTAGGTTGAGAAATTAGTTGAAAAGGATGTAAGCTTATATAAATCATTCACAGAAAACCCGATTTTCCATAAAGATTTACACATTCAATTGTTTATTTAAATAAATATATTTTGCATATGCCTATACAGTATTTCAATCAATATTTATGTATTCATAAAAACTGTAAATACGAAAAGAAGCATTTTAATCTGTGGCATCATTTCTCCATGCGGCATCGCTTTGACATTCAGCCCACAGTCTGTATTTATATTATAAACCCGAGGGATTTAGTCTGCGTGCACAGTGATAAAATTGGAAAACTTATTCCAGTTTGTGTATTCGTCTGCCCAATCCAAACAAATTTAAGTTATTGAGAATGTGAGATTTAGTTATTTGTAAGCTGAAATAACTTTGTATTGTTTCTATACTTTTGTAGAGCATAAATTAAAACCTTATCCTATAGCTCAGAAAAACACATTGGAAAAAACAAGATTCTTTATTTTTAAAAGTCTAAGATTTTCGAAATATTAACCATTATGTTCATGTATTCTACAAATTGTGTATTGTATTAAACTGCAACTGGGTTTAATGTGTGGTAGTATATAATAGTACATAAATATACAATTAAAATTAATCAATAATAACAATAATAATTGGTTCTCTGCCAATTATTTAACATAAAAACATTTAAGATAAAACACTAAAATTTCTAGTCAACTAAGAGAAAGAGTGAACCAAAACTAATGTTTACATTTTACGTAGCAAAAATGAAGAAAAACCACTACATTAAAAATGTTTTTTGAAAGTAATATTTGTTGAGTATGACTTCTTCCGGTTTAATTTTTAACTAATTTTAATATCGATAAACGCACTAGCAATTTTTACGTCCTGTAATTCTATTTCAATTAGTTAAATAACTGGTAGTTTATAGGTGGTGTTACTTTTTTGTTGTTGTGGTTGTTTACAGTTTATAATTTACTAAACACTTTACACTTTATAGTTTATTTAGATATATTTGTACATACTAAATTAAAACCAACTCGTTTTATGAATGGAATAAGACATGTGATAAGTTTCCCTTGGTTTATGATACACCAGCTAAACGATAGACAATGTATTATTTAACTAACAATGTTTTTAGGAGTGTCTGTCTAAATTACATCTAACATTATAATAATAATATTTTGCTATTATACAACAAGACATAAGAGTATGTTATGACGAGCGATATTATTTTATTAAAAAAATAAGAATAACAAATGAAATTACATGAGTACATAATTTGAGCAATAAATTGTTGCTGAAGTAGTTTGTATAGTTACAGGTAATTAAAATCCTTTTTTGGTTACAACTGATAAGTATTACATATGTTTACATAAATCATGATTGGTAAATTAAAAGATACTATCAGGTCAACTTAAAAATAAGATTTAGGCCTACATAAAAATGTTAGAGTATTGTAGATTAGAGTCTCAAACATTCCCATACAACGTTTGCAGTTTAATCTAAATTGCAATTCCATTCTAATAATATAATGAAGGGATCGTAAATAAATACATACGTGATTATATTAAAATGTAATCAGAGAGAACGTGACAAAATTACAATACAAACATTATAACCGATAAATACAGCAGTGTACATATAACGCGTTTCTAATTAACTTTAACTTATTAAAATAGTCTAATTAGATCAAATTTATCTATTAAGTTAGGTTATTTGTTATTATTTGAAAAGGTTATTTTAAACTTATATATTAAAACGAAAGTTATTTTCAGATTATTTATTTTCAATGATTATTGTAGCTACCAAATAATTATTGTAATGTTCCCAAATTCAGTTTCAGTATAAAGCTTTTATTGTATCTCTTTAACACAAAGTTTAAAACCAATTTAATAACTAAAACCCTAAATTTTTCCTGGTTCTGTCGCACGATACCTTAAAATGAGCCAGATAATTTTTCTAAGACTCACGAAATAATCACATTTTCATTTTCAAAATTGTTTGTAGCAAATAAACGTTGGCATATATTTATGTAGATTACTATTCTATATAAATAATTGCTCGTATGTCTTAATTTGTTTGAACTATATTGTATTTCATGCATACCACTATTTAGGGAAAAGTGGTTAAACAAAATTATTGTTATTATTGTTAGTACACTTTGCGTATACTAATAGTATTTTGAAGAGTTAATCCACTTGCTTGAAATGTAAAAAGTAGATTCTATTGCAAATATATTGCATGATTACGTCACTTTATTTAAATGTAATTTATATTCGATGAATGGATTTGCCTTTGAACCACATTTACGTTTTAAAGTGTAAATTTAAAGCTTAAATGTATTATGTATTTAATATAAAAATCTATTGATGTAAAGTTGTATTTGTTCAAGTTTCTATCATTTATCAAGTGAATAGGGCAAACAGAATCTTCAGGCTTAGTGGAGCCAGTTCCTTTATCGGAAGGAATGGAAAGATGTGTTATTGAAAGACAATAAATATCTTTAACGTTCTGCGGTTAAAAGAAATATTGCTTCCCACATAGACGCAACGTATCCTGAAATAGGCCATTGATTTGATATACAAAATAATAAATGTATTGCGTTACAACTGCATCATGTATCTGTAAAATATGAGCTTGCTTTATATGCAGTACATGTAGTACTCAATCATGCAATATGAATGTATGGAATAAAAACACATTAGACCAACTAAATGGGAATCACTAATTTTGAGTATTTTTAAGGTTCAAATGATTTCATTATATAGCTGTACTATTGTGAATTACAGTACTAAACAAATTTAAATAACCTCATTTTTAATAGTTATATTTTGAAAAATACAGTAAGGTAATCTGGGATGCGCATACATACTATTCCAGTACAATCCGTTGTTCCATGTAACTTCCTCTTGAGGCATAGTAGTAAATAACAAATTAAAAAGTGCTGTAAATTTTACATTTTGTCACTGCTTTGATCTCCGTTTGTAAATTATTATTTTGTGTGGTAAATTATAATAGGCAAGTTATGTGCCATAACCCGAACACGTTTTTCACTTAACACTTGAACATTATATCCATATTTATTACTATTTATATAAATCTATATTTATATAAACCTACATTATATCTTGAACAATAATACGCAATAAACCTTTTATTAAAAGGTTGAAGTTAAAAGCGTATTTGTGTTGGTATAATAAAACAAAAGAATTACCTCCTGACGATACTCTTTATGTTATTTATCAGTAAATATTCTATGAGAATTTATTAAATACTATAATGAATAAGATTACATGATAGTTCTGAACACGATTTTCGAATAAGTAATGCAACTGCATTCCATCGCAACGTATTTGAGAAGATTATTAACAATGTAGGATATTTGTTATGTTTTTAATTTATATTGAGAACAAAAAAACCATTATTTTTACTTAAATTAGTTGCAGATGTAGGATCAATTAATAATTTTCTATTTTTATAGATTATTTAATTGTGTTTATTCTTAAAAAAGTAAATCCACTAAGATAAATTTTCCACTTAATCTAAACAAGTTATATAAACAATTCATAAATAAATGCGTTGTTTTTTACAATGTGATTATTTTTTCCAGATATTCAAAATAACAATAAAATAAAGACATATACATTTTACAAATTAAGGTAAAGATATAAGTCTACCACATTTCGAGTAACGTACCCATTCAATCTATAAATACAATCTAAACTTATCTAATGAAGGAACGTAATCAATTCAAGGTAATTTAGATAACAATATGGTTCTCCACATTGAACCACTCGAGGCATTCAATGTAGACCTTCTGTATACGAACCCAACGATACACAATGGCTGCCAATCAAAGACTGCAAATATACAGAGCGTTTAATGTGTACCGTTTGATGATTGGATGGATAAGCCTATCTTTTATCAAAAAGATGGAATATGGAACTATTTATTGGACTTTAGTATATTTGAGGGTTACTTGCCCCTAAAGAGTTGTAGGTCATTTAAGGTTTATCTTAGTTTTATTTTAGGCCATTATGATTCTCGGAGTGACTACATCATTACTTTTTTTTAAATATTTACTCCATTCTGCTTATCTTAGAATAATTTGTTCACTTTACTTCACCATGTATTACTATATTTTGCACTTTTAAAATATAAACCATAATGTTTTGATATTTCTAATTTAAACAGTGGTTTTGCTTAAAATTACAGGACAGTTATGAATTATTTTAGATATATTATGGACTATTTATCTATAACGTTTAAAATGGAAAATAATTCTTTTTCTGGAATTAAAAACAGATGTTTTTTACATCTACTCATTTTGACAGTTGAGATAACTCCGCGGAATATTTTAACCAATCAGATCGTTAGGCCTAAATCTTGTTAAAATTTAAGTTTAACGATGTTTTGCCGAACATCCCACGAACCTGTGTAGGGGCATGTAATGGATTATTTTCATTTTTAAATTATGTAATGTTTCACAAGATTTATTTTTTTCCAACATTATTTGTAATTCAATCACGGTTGTTTAAGGAGGGCTAATTTAGGCATACCATCAATGTAACCGTAAATAAAAGTTGCAGACTGTACACAAAACAAATAAAGATATTTTCCAATCCTCATATTTGATCAAAATTCTAAACTAACTCAAAATCTGAATAATGATCTCATTCGACTAAGCAACTCCATGCTTCTAAGTCATTTTATTTATATTAATTTATTTAAGTAAATAAGTTTTACCTAAATGAATTATTATAAATGAAATTCGGATGATGTTGAACGTGCTTACAAACAGAAGCTATATGTACTACCCTTTATCTGATTGATTTTATTACTCCATATAAATTTGAATGAAAAATTTCATAAAAACAGGATTACTTGACGGACATACAACAGGTAATATTTTATTAACCAATATGTAAAAAAATAATCTCTCCAATATTGTTTAAAAAATAGGAATTTCTTGAATTTACATCACCTGGTAGTAGAACTAGATCATTTATTAAGCATCCACATGCGATCTTTGTACCAGACGTTACTGTTTTAAAATTGAGGGCATCTTCAAAACAATATTTCACGATAGCTTCTTCATTGTTTAAAGATTGATAGTCGTGATATTGTTTACTTTACAACTCTAATCGCGTCAATCTATATGTTGTCACAGCTATCTTCTATCCGGTCACTATTCATTTAATATCTGTTATCTTCTTTGTTCTCTTTCCCTCCTTGCGTGTATTATACTTTCTAGTACATCCAATAATACACATTTTCTTCGCAACCTTTGTCCAAACCTAGTTAAGAATTCTCCTGTCACCTTACCTTTCCAGCCCTTCTATCCCATATTATTATTCCTACTTATCAAATTATCCCCAATACAAACATTTAAAACACTCAAGACTTAAAATCAATTCCTCCTTTATTAAAGTTTATATCACTACTCCAGTTGGCAGCAGCATGTTAAGGGAAATTACCTTAACCCAGCTAACATGAGCAGCAATATCCGTATAAGCTCTGTTACGGATAATAAGAACGAAGGAATTCAGCTTAGAGCTAAAATGTAGCTAACTCATTTGTAAAACTAATAACATGAAGGTAAGGAATGTGGAGAGGTAAACTTTTAGAGCTCTAAGAATTCCAAATGTTTAACGTACTTAGTACGAAGTTACTCACTGTGGCTTAGCAAACTTGGTTGTTGAAAATTAAACTACTAAATACTTTTGAGTTTACTTTTAAAATTACTTGATAGTTTTGGAATATACTTCCTGCATATATATTGGGCTATCTTGTTAAATAAATTATGTGAACTATATTTTAATACCTAAGTTCCTCGAACTGCATAATGTAAACGTATATTTCAAATTATTTTTGTTTGTATCTTTTTGTTTGTCATATTATAAGTGTAAAACTAATTTTTTTTTATAAGTAAAATAATTTCATATTTTAAACAGGAATATTACAAATAAGATTCTTTAACTGCCTCACTGCCTCATTGTCAATACTTTAAGAAATGATATATTTTCGTTAAATTGGTATACAAAAGAAGATATTCTTTACGATTTACTATTATGTGTATTCATTACACAATACATGTAGTTCTCATATATTGTTGCTATGTGTATGTGTAAAATAAGTTAATGTTCTAAAATCTTCATTTTATCCAATCTTCAAACCTATCTATATTTATTTTTTTTTTTTTTAAATAATCCAGAAATGTTTTATTTACGTTAAATATACGAGCAGTTATACAAATACTCGACTGCAGTTCACTATAGATATATTTAATATAAAATAAGAATGTAGTTCTTTGGCGGAACAACTATGAATATAAAAAAAATAGAGATATTGAAAATATCTCTAATTCAGATAAAACAGCCTTATCATAAACACGCCATAAATCCGTAATCGAGCCCGTAAAGTGATTCATAACACGCAACTGGAATTAGGGTTGTTACGATTTAATATTATATATAAATTCTCACAATAATTGAGCAAAGACACGCAACAAGTAACACTTGGGAAGGTAGTTCTAAGATATCCTTATAAAAATATATAGCATTTGACACACACAATTTATCTTTACTATGAGTTTGATTCTAAACAAATTGATTTAGATGTGTGCAAAGTAAGTTTTAATGTTTGATTTATGATAAAAGGGTCTGATTGTAACCCATAATTAGTCACAGCGGTAAACTCACATTCTTAATCACATTTGTAAATGTTAAAACAAAATGTATTAGAAAGTATATTTATAAAATAATGTATTCTACTATTTTCAATACATTTTTATTTATTTTAAAATTATTTATGTAAACAAATACTGAAATGTCGTAGTAGATACATCATGCTTTAAACTAAAAACATGCAATTTATGTTTATTAGATAATATTTTTTTAATAACATAAAATATAACAAATAATTAATTTATGTTAACACACCAAAGTACTGACTCCAGACTTCAGATATAGTGTCGATAGGTGCTAAGCTTCGTACTCGAAGAATGGTCTTTCAATAATATCAAGTTTTATCTCAAGAAGTAATTTTTTAAACTTACAAATCTTGTTTGGTGTGGTATATTGCTATAATGATATTTGAAAATAAATCGTATTGAAAGAAAGATAAGTGTTCATAAACTTACACGGGTTAATTATAATTATTAAATGTGTTGCAAATTATACAAGTTTTTTAGAAATACAATTCAATTTTAACATTTTTATTCATTATTCTCCTTGTACAATATCAGAACCACGAAATAAACATATATATTATTAAGTATAGTAATTATAATAACATTAAGTACAAGTACTAATAACTACTACATGCAATAATAAAATACAGTTTACAGAAAATAATTCAAAATAGTACTTAATCACTATTACAAACTTATACAATTAAACAAAGAAAACAAAAATTATAAACCCTTTCTGACACAACTGTACAAACAAAATGTAGGTACTTCTTTTAGGTTTGATAAACCTGTTTTGAAGCTACCTCCATTTGAAAAAGAAACATAAATATTACTTATTAATCCTCGTGGATTAGAAAAAATGGCTGTGAATACTTATAACATATAAAATGAACAACATAATAATTACAAAATATAGCACAAAAGTTTAAAGTATCTCAAAGATTAATAATCCGGATCTTGCCGACCCATTTTTTTTATCCCCCTCCTATTACCTACCTATAATGGAAATCGATGAAGACTAACTTTAGCATTTTAGCCATAATTTATATTTTTCTCTTACGATAAAAGTGATACTGGTAATTTTAAAATATTTTTTAAAATTAATAAATACTGCAAAATTTAACATAATATATCCTCTGATTATAAAACAATATATACTTGATAATGTACACTTAACTCAAAGTATATATAAACCCTTATTTGCAAATAAACAATATACTAGCTCGTATAGGTAGCTATGAATAAACTAAACAATCAAAGTACATTTTTGTACAGAAAATCATTCAATTTCAAATTGTCGTAACTGATATACCTGTTGAAGATAAATTAGTAGACTAAATGTATTTATACTTTTGAAGGAAATAAAATTATCTACAACTTCCTATTAGCCGATTTTTCTGTAAAAAGAAAGGATGAGCAGTTAAAAGGTCAAAATGGACGAAAAACGTGAGGGGAAAACACATTTTGCGAAAATTGTACATTTTTGACAGCGAACATCTTGAAAACTATAACAGATACGATACAAATTTAAAGAATCATTTTTGAAGGAAATATTTTTAGCTTTCATTCTTAACTGAACAAATTTTCTGTACGACTCGCCGTTTTTGAGACAAAGCGAAAACCCGAAAAAGGGACCTTTTCACATCCCCCCCCCCCCCATTGAAGCAGCAGGGATGTGGGCGGGACTCCATTCATTGACTGAACTATTATATTTCATTGTGTAAATGTATAAATAATGATTGTCTAAATAAAAATAACTAATTTTCGTTAGTTTCATATATTTCTATTTAAATTCGCTGTTTCCTCTTATATATTTTTGTATTTTTATTTTATTTTTTATTTATTTATTCTACTATATACATACATATACTACATACATACATATACACATTAATATTAATATTAATATTAGTATTAATGTTATATATGTTTTTAATTATATTTTTTGTTTATTTATCAACCTATCATCACTTTCATCATAAAAAAATCTATAAATTATAGCTAAAATGACTTCATAGCAATTTCATCAATTTACATTATAGGTAGGTAATAGGAGGAGGGTAATAAATGGACCAGCAAGATCCGGATTATTAATCTTTGACCTATTTTAAGCTAATATCAGTTGATAAAATGCGGTCCTCACATTTTGCATACTCACTTCCTTGTAGCTCCCGGTCTAAAAACTAATTTAACAAATCTTTTACAAGACATTCCGTAGCAACACACTCGCACAATAACAAACGCACTCTCACATACATTCACACATAATAATAACAAAACATCGTTGTTGCCTTTGGTTATAAATTATAATTAATAATCTAGTGGACTGTAATTAATGCAAATACCTTACAATCATTAGTTGCTGTTTTCCCACATTTCTGAATAGATAATGTACATCGTTTCTTGTTTTTAATTCCAATTTTCCGTAATTTCAAGTTGAAGAGTCTTCTAGTTGATTCAATAAATAATAACCAGATTGTAATAATAACAAGTATAAACTGATATTAGTTAAAGTAATTAGATTCTTTATTACAGAGCCCTTTTACAAATCCGAAGAATTATAGTTAATAAAATAGAAGAGAAGAAATGTAACAAACAATAACAATTAAATAAAACATATGTTTTTAATATAAAGCTTAGATAATTGATTTCTAGATTGTATTAGATGAATACTAAACATCCCGGCCTCCTTAAACCAATTATTCAACAGAGTATGCTTAGAGTAGAGTACATTTAAATAGAGTAGAGATCGCCAGAGTAGGGTAGAGTAGAGAACACCACAGTAAGGTAGAGTAGAGAACATCAGAGTAGAGTAGAGAACATAAGAGTTGGGTTAATGAAGAGGTAGAGGAGAAGCTTTGACTGCTGGACGCAACAATGTACCTTTGTTGGTGTGAACTGGACGACTCTGACTACGCCGTCAGGACCAGAAGAGGTAGAGACTATTTTTCTTATACACCAAGAGAGATAAGGTGTATCTGGTTCATGAACGATTACAATATTATCGATCTTTAGATTGTCTTACTTTACATTCCTTTAATACGTTCATGCTGGGTGTGTAGGTATTCCAGATTCCAAATACATTGTCAAAAAGCTTGGACTATCTGCCAGCGTTTGAAACGGTTTATAAACCCATGGTTCCCAAATTGCAACCAGTAAAGCTCCAATAAAAAAAATGTTCTGGTGAAAAGACTTGTATTTCAGATACGTCTGGTGGTAACACATTAAGAGGTCGTGAGTTAAAAATTGCTTCAACTCAGAGTAGTAAACTCTTCTATAGAGGCATTATGTAATCACCGATTTCCCGTTTGATATAATACTTAGCGCTTTTGATGGCACTTTCCCACCAATGTGCTGTGAATCAGGAGGATTAAAATTAAAATTAATAGAATGTTGATTTGCAAAATGAATGGAAGATTTGTGAGTTTCCTTTTGAGATAGGAAATATTTTATAGTTTTCTAAAGGTGATGAGATACTCCGATGAATGCGGTCCACAGTCTGAGTAGTATATAAGTCACTGCATAAACCTCGCCTGGAGACAAAGCGAGTTAAAACTGCTAAGAAAGCATTGGTAGTTAAGTCAGATACTACTTCAATATGAACAGCCTTACTCGTAAAACATACAAAAATACAAAGATATACTTTAATAGCTTGCAATCGACGGTTAAGGTGAAGTTTGACATGAAATGAACCACCGAAATCTGTACCAGTGTTTAAGAATGCACGATTCTGGTAAATCACAAACTAATTGAAGTTTTGATACTGGTTTACATCGAAAACAACTAATTCATTTGAAAACTATTGTCCGTATCACACTACGAGCTGATATAATACAGTATTGCTGAGAGAGAAGTGATTATAAAAGCTGAGGACTATCGCGGAGATATTTTAAATGTTAATAGTCGATGAAAAGAAACTTGATATGACGAAAATTTTGCATCAGAATTGGATTTATTGCTTCTTGAGAAAGGTTATAGAGTGCTGAAGTCTTTCTCCTACACGAAGTAAACCATCTTGATCCAGAAATGGAATGATCTTTTGTAATTGAGTCGTACAGTGTTTGTTTTGTTGTAGGTTTAAAATATGATTTTGGAATTCCTCTTATTGTACAAGACGTCAAATGAGTAGTGTAGCTTTGAATAGTTGGCTTATGACAATGTCGATAATATAAGCGTTAACAATGTGAAAAGTTAAAATACATTTCATTAACCAGGATGAATTGTTCACAATATTACAATGAAAGTTAAATACTTGCCCTCTAAAATCTCTGGAATTTATAATTCCAAACATTTATTAAATTAATAATAGTTACTCGAAATGGTTACCCACAGAAAAAACTTCTGAGTTCACTAAAAACATATTGGTAATAATTGGTAAAGTGGCATAGGTAATAACACATTTCGGTAATTAGATACTTTTAATATGTTTGGTCTCAGAATATAAAACTACTGATTTAGTTTTAGGTCGTACAATTTAAAACAGTTATTAACATTTATAAATTAGAGTTGTATCCATAAATATTTTTGGAAAAAATAAAAATAATAAAAAAATCAGATATAAGTAATTATAACCAGATGTCTAACTGAAATAAAGTGTTGTTGCACTAATCAAATTAAACCATCCTACTTGGTCACATTAAACCACCACTTTATATAATAGAAAACTACTTCACTCTTCGTCCTTACTGGATAGTTGCAGTAATTGGTAAGGCTGTGTATAATACAGTCTGTTATTGGCGAAATATTATCAGCATTATATAGGAAACATAACTGAGGTAGATTTTATAAGGTACACTTATAATAAATGTATGCACATTTTGTTTTGAAAATTACCTTACATAATGATACCTTATCCAGACTACTTGCGTGAAATTTATAATCGTTTTAAAGTTGAACTAGAAAAAAAAGTTTCTTATACTTTTTATGAGAATGTAAAATGTAAATATTTAAAGCATAATCCAGTTTTTAAATTCATATTTAACGATCCTCTCTACAACTCGAGGATAAAAAAGTCTTTGACATAAAATAAATTTACACTAAGTGCATTCTAATAAATTCACAATTAAGAGACTTAATTAGGTTTGATAGCGTTGTCAAACTAAATTGTGCTCTCGGAAAATTAGACTCCTTAATTTAATTATTTCAAAAATACTCTTGATGTAAAAAAATGTAATTGTAAATCGGAGCAATTAGTTTTGGTAATAAATTATGGCATTTGTAATTAATTACAGTTATTTTGGAAGAACTCCACTTTTTACAAACTCTAAGTTTTTACAAACTTTGCTACTTTCAATAAAACTCGAGCTATATATAAAAATTTACGAAAACAACGCATGCGCTTCGTAACTTGTTATATTAAAGATGCTTAGGCACTTTGTATAATCACTCAGAGTAGGCGGCGTATTACGTACGAAAGTAATAAATGGCTTTTGAAATAAAATGTTTGATTTTATATTGACAGTTTCAGATATTGTAAAAACGTAGATAACTTTTAACATTCTAGGAACATAAACATAATATAAAATAATTTTAACATAATTATTAAATAAAAAAACAGATTCTACATAATTCCAAAAAGGAGTACATGGAAAATAAATTACCTGACTTCACCATCTTTAAAGCTAACATAATCCACAGACCTGTAGAGGATGTAGTAATAACAACAGCTCAACCCTGGCAATCTAATTACAATTCTGTAGAAATATAAAATCTTGAATGAAATGAAATTAAATTTACACAGTGTAGCTTCGAATAGTGATGAAAGATTTTTACAAAGGAGAAACAAAGAAAATAACGAAACTAGATCGTACTTTCTAAAGTAAAATCTTACTTAGTTGTAATTTTTAATATCAATAGAAATATATATTTTAAACAAAGATGTCTTGTTTGCGATCTTTCGTGTTTGTTCTGGAAATACAGATCATCGGAAGTAATTTTTTCTTCAGGTTATGAAATCACATTATTTTTTAAAATGTATTTCTAACTTTATCAAATAGCCTACTGCATAACTCAACATAGATTTATAAAGCGAAATTTTTCAAAGTAGATAAACTTTCAAGTTTATAAATTTTTAAGAACGATTTGTGTTAGAACTTATTTATTGTTTTGTTTTTTTTGTTTTTTTTTTACTGAACATTTTTTTATGTTTTGGGATGAAACATATGTTTTATCAAATTATTAATGTGGACAAAATGGTTTGATGCATATAATCCTGTTCTAAAGATATGTCAATGTTGTTTTATAAAGATTTTGCTTAAACATAAACGTTAATACAAAAATTAACTTTTACCAAAACACATCGGTTATCGATAGGTGTGGTATTAATACACACATACACTGTATTAAAATCTCATTATCACTACCATACCAAGTCTAAGGTTTTATACTATTTAACAGGATCCTTTAGAGCCCTGTGACAAGTTGTTGTTGTGTAATTATTGTTGTTATTTTATCATGTAGTGTCTGTAGAGTGTGTAAATTAAAAGTTTAATTTTATACCTGTGTGTGATCGTATGAGCATTATGCGAATGCTCTTCAATGACCACCCAAGTTTTTCGCCTTTAAAAAAATTATGTTATTACTATAAATATTCCTAAGTAGTTTGTTTTATCATTCACTGTAAATGATACGACACGCCAATAAACATTGCTTCAAGCGCACTACAACATAAACAAATTTAATATTTTAAATATTTTAAAAGATACAGAAAAGTGTATTGTTGGTATTTTTTAGTAAAAAAAAAACTAAATACAAAAAGAATAAATTAATTCTGCAATCGATTAAATATGTTCACTTTATGCAAAAATGTAAAACGCATAACAACAATTAGAAATGTTCACTTTAGATACCAAAATAAAAATAAAGTCATATAAATGTTTGCACAAAGCAGGATTTGGCAACCATTTCGAACATTAGCGAGAATTTGCATATATTTGCATAATCGATAATTTAATCCACTTAAAATCATAAAATCCTAATAAAACCAGCACCATTGGAAAGGAAATGAATTAAACTTTAATTTTTTTAATTTTTGTATTTACAACGTTTTCGTAAAGCGTATATTTACATGCGTAATCATCGTTTTAAAATATGCATATCGGGCTACAGCTGTTTCCGTTCGCGAATCTGCATATAATTGTTCTTATTTCCCACTTCTTCAACGTTCAAGCCCTCCTACAGAAGTATTTATATCGAGATTATAAAGCTACCATTGGATACGTTAAGATTTTATCTTTCCAATGGTGCCTCCAATCAGATGTCACTATTTTAAAGTATTTATTCAAATGTTTTCTGTAAACCCTTGCGATTGGTCAGTTTTTCAACCAATGAAACAGCCCATTTGTCAACCGATATAACGCCTACTATATCACAAGTTTTGACAGATTTCTGTACACCATTTTGTAGAGAAAAGATTGACCTTTCTAACGGTTTTAATTGAACTAGAAATAACCAGTTTCTTTTTTTTGTCTAGACGGCAATGAAAAGTACATAATTAGGGCATTCTGGTGAGACCGTCTGGGGCATGGATTCCCACGATATTTATATGACGCATCCTGCCACCGGATGCGACCGGGGAAGTTTCATAATCATTAATGTCATTTTGTTATTCAAATAAAGATAACTCAAACACTTTTGTGAACTAAGGAAAGACAAGTATACCGTTCTTTTATTTGATTTATCCTCTACACTTTGTTATAATAATCTTATTTCTTTTTTGGGCAAAGCATATAAATTAAGTTTCAATCTAGGCCTAGTTTTGTTAGCGTCGAGTATTTGGAACATAAAAACTGTGTTTTTTAAATAATAAATTTGAAATTGATAAATGTTTTATGCAGTTCTAAATTACGAAACTTTTTACGTTTACGAAAAAAATACAAAAAATTTTGTTTTGTTTCTTGAGCTAATAATTTTTACAATTTCAAAAGAAACTAATTTTTATTGGCATATTTGAATTCCTTGAAGTTTCTTTCTCAAAAAAGCTACTGAACACTTTTTTTATTTTGGTTCATTTACTATTTTTGGCGAATTTTTAAAAATATTCTTGCAAAACGATAAAAACGGGCTGGCCAATTTTAGCTTTAACACTGCCAGTTGTAGGGAGAGTGAGTTTTGACTATATATTAAGAATAAGTTTAAGCACTACAACGGAGACATAAAATACAACAAGTAACAAATGGCTTTAAATCCAGTTTAAACAACTGTGGTTTGTGTAAACAGTTTAAAATGTGTATTTTAAATTAACACAGTAACACTTTCAGAAATTAAAACAAAATACAAAATTATTTCAAATATTAGAAATGTAAGCATAGTATCCAATTGCTAAAACATTATTATTAAATACAAATAAACTCCAAATAAATTATAGTTTTCTCTTAGTTACAAAAGGAAAAGCAGAAAAATAAATTAATTAACTTCCCTTAAGGAGAACCTCTGAAGCTTTTTTTGTAAAGAGAATCTTAACAATATTACAATAACAAGATATTGAGTCTGGCAAACTAATTACAGTTTTCATGAATTTCCAAACCTTTATAACGATAACAAACACAATTTTCCCAATCCTGATAAAATTGCCAATCTACTAAATTTACAAAGAAAAGATTTAAGTACGACATCATAGCTTAAAACAATTCTTAACAATTAAACATATTTTATGTACAGTTAAAAATGTAAATTGATAAGGTTCTTTATTACAGAGAAAATATGAAAGTAGTACAACATTTCTTTAAATGATTCTCAATCACTAAATATATTTAATATACATAATAAAAATAATAAGAATTTAAAGATGGACGTGTTAGTTGAAAGAAAGTTTGTTCAAGTTTATGTTCTATTGGTTTTAAAGAAAAAAGGGTTTTAGTTTCTAGATAAAATAAAAGCTGAACACAAAATATATAATATTGTTCTTTACCTCGTATCTTTATACTTCTTTTGGTTTAGCCTATGTATTTCTTAGGACACATTTCGGACTTAATACAATAAAATCCGGATTTGTCGTGTTCTTGAAAAATGTCTTTAGGATTACCCAGAATCTTACCAAGATTCTACAAGACAAAGCTACATTTAAATTTGCATAATGTTTAGCTAACGGTTGTTTAACAACATTACATAATGTTGGTGCAAACGTTGTTTTAACCCATCATGTTTAAAACAATAACGATGGGTTAAAACAACGTTTGAACCGCCATTAAGTAATGTTGTTAAAAAATCGTTGGCGAAATATGGAAATTTAAATGTAGCTTTGTCTGCTGGTAATAATCTTGGTAAGTTGCTGGGTAATTCTAAAGATAAATTTCAAGAACACAACAAATCCAGAATGTATTGCATTAACTGCGAAATGAGTCCTAAAAAATACATAGGTCAAACAAAAAAAGTATGAAGGTACGAGGTAAATAAAATTCGAGGTACTTTTCTCATTTAAAATAATTTTTTAGTTCCTGCTAGATACAAACACTTGGAATAGTTAAGTAAATGATTGTATAAAATAATGTATATTTCAACCTAATTTTCAAAATAGTTAAACATTTTAAAACAGTTTTATTCTTTAAGTTTTGAGACGACTTTTATGAAGTACTGTGTACAAAGAGTGATTTAAAGATTTAGTGTTACGAATTAATGAATCTGTGATCTTCAGAATATTACCTTAAACTCTGGAAATTATCACATAGATATTTAGGTCAATGCATTTCTATTCTAATTGTGATAAGAAGAACAAAATGGGGTTTTTACTTAAATGTCGTAGTAAATCATTTTAAAAGCCGAAGAATTATTATATGTTATGTGGTTGTAGTAACAGTCAAGCATTATATAAATAAAATTCATTTTAAAGAATTGTAATTCGTCAATGCCTTAACAATAGGCAAATCACGCTTCATCACAAACGATGACCAAAGAAAGGACTGGGAATAGTAAAAGCAAAACTAGGTATTTATAATATATCATATCCAGCCCAGTGAGGCAAACACAAACATAAAAAATAACTAGAAAACCCTTTCATCTTTAAATCGTGTTAACCACGATTTGCTTTTCTTCAGCTCTCTTACTACAAAAGTCTAGGTAGGAGTCATGGTCTTTAAGTAATACGTTCATGGGCGCCGGGAGATAGGTGCTAGATGTTCCAGTTGCACCCCTGGCTTAAAAAGAATTTGTTCTAAGGAAACTAAATAACCAAAAGAGATTTTTTACTAAATATTTCGTATTGAAAACATTAAGAGCAATATTACGAGTACCTATCACAACATTTTATTAAGATAAAAACTTGTAATCAGTTATTTAAAAAAAATAATTATAGAAAAATAAAAATATGTAAGTTAGTAACGCCTCTATATCTAGGGCGTTTGGAATAGAAAGAGCTGTACGCGGTTATTAAAGGGACATGGCATATGAAAAACTTGAAAGGTTTGTCTGATATTGTGATGGTTTAAAACAAGTTTTAAGAGGTTTATTATTTTTAAAATTCTCGGACCCCCTATAGATATTCCAGACCCCTCCCCGTGTTTTTGCACAACTCTATTCAAATCTCCCGGTGCCTATGAATGCCTATGAATGAAAGTGTTATCGAATTAACGGAAATTATAAAAACTAATTTTGTGTATTATGACGTTGGACTAAACGTTAAATGAAATGAAATCATCTTTGAGCTAAATACCACTAATAAGCTTGCAGCTGTTGGTAGGACTTAAACTAAACGTCATTTCAATCCATGTATTATCATGTAAGCCATTTCCGTACAAATTGCTTTGCATTGTATGTCGTTGCCATTCACCGGATGTAATTGACGTACCTTCTTTGGAATCGTTTAAATTATAAAAGAAAATAGGTTACGAGACAAGGTTAGCTGTTTGATTTAAATGTACTTTCGATATCTACTCATAAAAGACAAATATACGTACTATTGTTTTATAGTTTTAACAAATAGGAGTTAGCTGAAATTTAAATTGGAAATAAATAAATTTATAAAGTAAACATTAGTTTATTATTAAAAAGTATTGTTTTCCAATTAATGATAAACATTTTGAATTACACACAATCACATATATTTTCTTAAAAGTTATTTCTAGGTACAAATAAGTTATTGTGGGCCTATAGTAGTTAAATTGAATTGACACTTTTACATATTAGTTAAGTTAGTCATTAGTTATTTATTAGTCATTATATATTATGTTTATCCTCTCTCATTAAAAGCTAAAATGGTTACAAGAAATTTGGAAACCTTTCCTTTAAAATTCGTATAAACTTGTAATTTAATTCCTCAAAAATATATAATTTGCAGTTAGTATTTGTTAACAAAAACAATTTTTCTTTTTAGATAGTTAAATTACGGTACGTGGTTCTAAGCGTCAAAGTAAATAGAGATAAAAATGTTTAGGTTTTCTGTGAGAGTATTTCTAATTTAAGTATTTGTAAATATTTAAGCTACACATTATCGACCTAGCCGTTATATGTATCACAGAATTGAAAACTATATTTTATGCAGTATAAATATTGTTAGTTAATTCAATTTTAGTTAGTGAATTTCTCTTAGAGTTGCGTTTGACTAAAATGAAAAATACCACAACAAATGAAATAAAGGGAATAAAATCAATAAAATCAAGTAAAATCAAATATTGAAATAATTAAAAAATTTCTTTCCTTAACATTGCTCTTTGTCCTTATCTGTGCTTTTTATGTGACTGGACTAAAATTGGATTTGCTCAACAGAGTTGAGAGTTTTTTTTTATTTATCAATCACATTAATTTAAATTATTTTGATTATGTTTTCCTTATTCCTTGTGTCTTAGGGCTTTAACAAATGAATAAAACAACAAATGAATTAGCTACGTACTGTTGCTAAAATAAAATCACGTCTACTTCATTTCTTTAGTCTGTAATATAAATATAGTAAATAAAAGAAGGAAAAGAAAACTATTCCAATAAAGCAATATAGGTAGATTAACCTACAAACAAAGGACAAAAAATTAATTAAAATTATTAACGAAATATAGTTAAAATGATATGGATTTTAATGTTTTTTGTTTGTAATTAGCTAGATATATTTAGATAATTAAAGCTGTATTATTTATTGAAACTCAAGGTCACATATTTTTATTTACGTTAATATACTTTGTGCAGAAAAAAATGTGTATTAAAATGTTCTAAATGTCTAATCACTATAATATTTAATTCAAACTCTGTATTGTATACTTACTGATTCATCCTGTGCTTCAGTAATAAACTAATTGAATATATCACAGTGTATTTCAAAGTTCGTTTAACAACTTATATATACGTGTATATGTTACAAAAGAGAAATTTATTTATTTTATATAGTTCAGTCGGACTTAAATTAATTTAGTATATAATATTTTCTTAGTCTATCTTGTTGGTCTTTCGTTGAGTGTTTAACAGTAAAGTTCAGAGTTTGACAAAATAACAATAAACCTTAAAAGGAAAAATGGAAACTTTGTAGGATTACTTTTACGGCAATCTGTCTGCCACAGTAATTTTGTTCTATAACAAATTATATAATTGTTATGCAAATTTATAAGGCATGGAAGCCTACGTATAATCAAATCATGAAAACTAAAACAAAACTCGATTATGCATTTTGGGGGGGGGGATGTTTATAATCGAAATATTTATAAATTTAATTTATAATTGTCTGATTTTGTCGTATAAAATAAGGCATTGTTAAAAGATTTTTTATTTTTACAAGTTAATTTCTAAATATTCCTAAATGTAGCTCGTTAAGATACTTAAATAAATAAAATCAAACATTTTGTAAAAAAAAAAAATTATTAATTTTGTACTATTTAAGTTCGAACGTGTAGCGGATTTACTGTAACTAGAATTAGAATCACTAGAAACATTAAAAACAATAAGAAATGCATTACGTTAAACAATACCTTTAACTTGAAGACACATTTGTAGATTTATTCGCATGAGATTTAATTCATATTTAAAAGATTAACAACTATTATAAATTTACTTAAGTCGCGTTGTATGTGTATATACTACATTTTAATAATTTTAAAACGCTTACTATTATTTCGAAATGCACTGTACAATTTTATTGTAATAAGCTTTAATAAAGTTTATGGTATACATTGGTAATCATTTACTATAAAATATAGGAGTGAGGAACTCGGTCGAATCGTGTACTTAGCTTTATTTGTCACATGATTTGAACTGATAAAAATTTAACCATGTAAACATTAATTACTATAAAGTTAGAACCGTTCTTAAAATTGTTGGCCTTGGCGAAATGGTTTAGTTTAAGATTCTAATATTATTTAGTTCAATGGTGTTACCGTTATTAACAAATAAAACATGAACAATCAAAACTGTTATACTATTTTAAACTGTTTAAAGTTATACTTTATGCACCTTATGAATAAAATAATGAGAATGAATTTGGAAGATGCGCGCGCCAGGGAAATAGAGCCCTTATAGAATCACTAGTTTGTCTGTCTTCTGAAATTTGACATATTTATAAAAAAACTAACTATTTGAAAGAGGTTAATTTAATAGTTTTAATATGTTTAGTTTTCAATATATTCTCCAAATAATGTACTTTAAATATTCTTATTATAAACTATTTTTATTTCACCTAAAATACCTTTAAAAACCAATTGGACTTACGTTAATATTATTCATAGGGAATCTATCAAGGATCCACACTTTTATCAAAAAGAAAAAATAGAGAATAATAGTTTTTCATTTTTGGTGTTTATAGTTGAATTTTTACTAACGCAATGGTTATTGTTTGGATAGTTACCTAAAATATTGATGTTATTGTGTCTATTTAGTATGAAATTTTATTATACTGTATAATTTATTTACAATATCAATTGTCTACAATACATCTTACTTGTTTAATCACACCAACAAAAAAGTATAACTTCTAGCTCAAGTACATAAGTACAAACACACAAACCCTCACACACACATTTTTTTATCGAAAATATTTCAAATTCTGATTTGGATTTGGTCTAACATCTACTTACACTTAACACATTTTATGTAAACTGTCTTATTAACACACAGTAATTATTTTCATCAACAACACATATTAAGAGTATAGTATTTTATATATTATTTTCATAAGGAGTAATATTATCTTTAGAACAATAAATCTACATTTATTCGATTTAAAACTTTAAATTATGAATGAAAAGTGTAACGAATTACGGTTATATTTTAAATTAACGACTTAAGTTTGAGAGAGTTGTAGTGGGAAGTTGAGATTAGCTGTAATTTATTGTTAGACTAGAATGGTGTTAGAAGACACATAAACACTTCTATAAACTTAAAAGGTTACAACTTTCATCAATAAGTACTTCAGTTTTATAATAAACATTTTGTTGGTGATAATTTTGACTATATTAAACCTTTTCAATCGGTTCAGTAGTGCCAGAGTTTACCCATTACATACAAACAAACAAACAGATAAACAAAAAACAAACTTCACCTCTTTATAATATTAGTATAGATAATCGTTCTTTTTAAATAAAACACACATTTAAATAGACCTCTTTATGAATTTGGGTTACATACAAGTTCTGGAAAATACAATTATTTGAAATTTCTGTTGCATTACTTTTTACTATATTCATAACCGCATCAGATAATAAAAATAAAGCCGTTTTAATGAAACGAAACTAAAAAAAATTAATCTTAAACATTTTATTTCTAATCCTTACAATAATATTGTGACCGGCGTTTTAAAATAATGAAAATATTCACTTGTAAAGCAAACTTACCGCAATTAAATTACTAGTGTAAGGCGAACATGTATTCAAATATACTCAAAGTAAACTTTCCTTCCCTACGTCTTTACTTGGGTATACTTGCTGGAAGTTGTACGAAGTGTTAGAAAGGCGTATATATTATAAACTATATATTTAATTACTATTCTGACATTTATTTTCCATTGGTTTATTCTAATATCAGAAAACACCATAAGTGGAAAGTGTCCGTGGCGCAATGTCTTTGTATGCGTCCAACTTGTTACCTTCGAGCACAATTAAGCAGATTTAAGCCAAGCTACTGACATTTCACTTTACTCCGACGGAAGTCTTCATGAGTACAGTTGGTTTATATTAACGACGTGACGTTAGTAGAAAGAGCAAAAATAAGTTCGCATTAATGTTGGATTGTTTAGTGTATCATTCCATAACTATTCCTTCATTAGTCGTACGGGAACAAAGTGAAAATGTTAACTAAAATAACTCGTAAACGACTTGCTAGACAAAAAGCATGCTAAGTCTAACAGATAAGTTAAACATTAAGATGGAAGATATCTTTCCACTATATACTCAAGGAATAAACCAATTTTCAATAAAATTTACATTAACAATATTCTTAATTAGCGTAAAACTTGAGAAATAAAGTATATACTTGTTATAATTGATTAAATCGCGTTTTAAGTACTGTCTTGGTACTCTCCCCTTTGCATGAAAATAATCCATAACCTACATCCCTGTAAATGTTGTTAGTGGTATAATTTAGTTTATTCGGAAGAATAAATTCTTAATAATACTCACAAAAACAATTTTAAGATATACAGTATTAAAAGTATATTTTATAAATATTACGATAGTTAAACATCTAACCACCATAGAATTGTTTTATAGACTTGTATTTCTCTACTAAAAGTGTGACAAACCCAATTGTTCTATGTGAGATATAGTAAAAAAAATGTAACCTTTGGTTACGTTAGCACTTTCTGTACCTGTAGTGAAACTCCATTTAAGAAAAGGCAATTTGATTTTTGAAGGGGCAGTCTTAATTTAAGAAATATTTGTTGAAGCACTTTCTGTAATAGTTGTTTGTAAACAATTACTTTTACTAATTTCTATATCCAGTCTAAGTTAGAAATTGTAGTATTTTTCTGCGTTTATATATTCAGCAGTAAAAATGTATACGTTGGTTCTTAAATAATAATGTGTAGGCCTATGTTATATTTCGTTCAAATAACATCACGTTAATCCACTTCAAAGCCCGTACAAAAAGAAGCACCAGCTTTACGAAAATTAGCTTCTGCTGTATTTTAACGAAACGAGAACATCTAAAGAGGAAAAACATCGACAGTTATAATTAAAAAAAAGATGTTATTCATGTGAACGAACACAGTTAATTGTGAACAAATAACTGTGGTTACTCTGTTTTATAATTTAACCGAATTATGTAACGAATGTGAACCTTATTCTGTAAAGAATTAATTTGTGACAATATCAGATCTTATAATTAGTAGTAAATTTTTTTAGAAGAATGAGTTGTTCAATATAACAATACATAAAATGTCATTCACGTAGGCTGAATTATAAAATTTAAAATTTGTATGCTTAGTTCATTTTAGTATCCAATGACAAAATACATTAAGTGAATAGTTTCTAACTCTATCTTTAGCCACCGTGTAATGAACTAAATAAATAAACATTCTTAAGTAGCTAACATGATGTCCAATGAATTCGTTCATCAAACTAGGTCTAATACAAAACACACGTTCAATCTTTTTTACGAGTCTTTCAGGTTAACGAGCTGAACTTACACGTCATGATTTATTTATCTCCAAACTACTAAATCTTTAACCACTTGTACATTACGTTCAGCAAAAGTTAGACAACTTTCTGGAAATCTAAAGATAGGTCTTAAGATTCGGGGCAAGAGCAGGTTTTCAAACTTTTAAGCCTTCCTTTAAGACGGTTTGAAACCAAGAGTATTGCAAAACATTTCCGAGGAACAGTATTTTTCCAGTAGATAATCACAATTCTAAAATATATTTTGTACTTGGTGAACGTATAATTTATTAATACATACGTAAACTTCAAAAGATTTAAACTAATATAAACATCTTTCGAAAGTTGTCATTTACATTTGTTTACTTTTCTGTTGTTTATTTTTAGTTGTTGTTATTTTACTTTTCTTATGGTCGAGTAATGGGGAAATTAAATAGTGAAACTCCCATCACTCATAACTAACTAATATAACGTACGTAGTACAATAAAAAGTTTTAGTTTTTACAAAAATAAAGAAACAATTTAGAAATTGTGTTACTAATGAAAAATTAAGAAGCTACTATATTTGTTTAAAGCGTGAAATTTTGTTTTAAAATCTGAATGACTTTTAAAATAGTGTAGTCACGTAGAAGATACTACTCCCAAATGCTGGTCCACAGATTAGATCGCATTAGTAATAAACAATATTCGTTTACTACCAGCTGTTGTACGTACAAGAACTATGTTGTTTACATACATATTGCAGTGATTAGGTTTTGTAGTAAACCATCCCTCGTGTCACAGATGCATAGAAGGCTGGGGTTGAATAAAGTTGAACGACAGGGTCTGTTTTAAAGGAGTAATAAAATAAAGTTCAGGACTGAAATTATTCTAGAAACGATAGCATTATCCTACCTAAGCGGATTTATGATTCAAAATGAGCTCGGAAAATTTATTTAAAATGAAACGTTACTATTAATGGAATTACTCTGATGTACGGAATTGTTTAGTCAAATACGATTGTTAGTCAACGGGTTCGTATTGAAACTACTTTAAGGATTAAATATTTGTATTGTTACACCGTTATTTGAGAACAGTTCACAACTTTACTTTGAGGATGCATTGATGGTATGTATAAGAATATACATATATATATATATATAATAAAAGTACAATATATTTTTGGAATTCAATTGTTGTAGCTTAAAAATTAAATTTGCAAAATGTTTATATTAATAGCCTACTATTGTTTTTCTTAAACTAATACAGACAAATATCATTAAAACCGTAGACCTCCATTTAACCAATGTATAAACTATGCTCACTAAGTGGTTTAAAGACCTTGTCACAAGGGGGTAATTTACTCAATACAGTATTATCAGTTTTGTATGACTAACTAGTAAATTTTATAAATACTAAAATTTCAAACTCTGGAATCTTTTTAAAAAAACTTGTCGTATAAAGCTAAATCTATAAAACCTATTTACAATCGCCCAGCCTCTCCTAAGGACCAATTTTGTAGATTTTGTTTTTAATTGGTATATTTTTACCTCTAGATGTGTCATCAAGCATTGATATATATTTTGTTCTAGCATTCGGGTCTATACAAAATTTTTTTTTTTTAATTTATTGGTTTTTTCATTTATTTTAAAAACTGAAAAGGTACGAGGTTGGTTGATATCTAAATTGAAAGAGATAAAAATTTAGAACATTTACACCGCTTAAAATACCCTTCCTATCTCTTATAGTTTTCCTGTTATATAGGCCTAAATAAAAAATTTGAAAATTTTATGACAATGTTCAAACCAAAATATTTCAAGAACTATCAGTGCTAATTGGATGTAATAAGAGAGGAAAATATTTTAAATTAAATTTTCTATCGAGAGGTGTAGTAAATTTGAAAACTTGAGTTTGCGGGTTATCAAATAATTCAGCTTGCGTTTTGTATTGCGCCGTCGTCTGAACTGAAATTATGTAATGTGTAACGGCCGTTATTCTAGGTTTGCGTTTTTAATGCGTTTGCTTTATAATTATTGAATTGTCGATGTTTTAATAAATGGTGCATAGTTTTAACGAGTTCTAAATAATTTCTACAGTAGGAGACGGGAATTGTCTATTCTGTGCCGTATCTTTCTGCTTATACGGAAAGAAAAATTTGTACAAAGATGTGCGTGCTGGGGCGGTAACGAATGTTATTCAGAAGTGGGTTTTTTATATATATTTATAAAAGAGTGCCAAGTATTTAAGTTGTTCAAAGATACATGGATGAATTATATTCAAACAAATCCGTAAACTTGTATTTATCTAGAGTATTACCTACTTTATTTATTTATTAAAGTGTAGACCTGAGCCTTGCTGGTTCTTCCTTTATTATAACTGCTGTTATAAAATATACGAAATAATTTGATTTGAACATTAAATTATAAAGAAAAGCCTTTATTATAAAGAAAAGATAACATGATATTGTGTATAGAAACGCAGGGGATTCCCCTAGTTACTTTTAATAAAATTTGGTCTAAACTAAAGGTTTCATTCTACTAAGCACTACGCAATTAATTCAAGATCAAGATCTTGCGATCAAGATAGTGTTAGTACGCATACTGAGAATTTCGTTCTTTCCGTTTTGAGTAACTGAGAAAATTATTTTTGTTAATATAAGAGTGTTTACATTATGAATAAAATTATTAATTTACATTTATAGTTTCAGCTAATACCTATGTTTTCAAACTAGAAAATAATAATTCTTGTTTTGTCATGCGCACTATTTATTGTAAGTGCATTTTACTCTTAAGGTGTGCACATACCGGCGTGATCTGCGGTCTGCGGGAGCGTCGCGATCCAGTTCCTAGACTGTAACAAGCGATATTTACGCGTGAAGATCGTGGTGGGAACTGGTGCTTCCACACTGGCGCGGGAAGCGGGAGCCAGTACACTGTGATTGGAACGGTCATGTGTTATGTTACAGAATATTAAAGTTAGTGTTTATATACAGTTCTTACCATGTCATCGTCTGATGAAGAAGAAGCCCTGCTATTGCTTGCTGTGGCAGAAGACGAACAACCGAAGAAAATGTGGGTTCACGACATAAATAAAAAAAGGCTTTTAAAATGAGGAACCATAGAAAACGAAAGAATGAATATTGGGTGCACCCGATACTTACTGAAAGGAGCCGACTTGGCGACTTTCATCATTTGCATAACCAGCTAAAGAAAGACGGGATTATTATTTTTTTTTTTAATACTACCGTATGAATGAAGTGACATTTAGTATAAATTGAATGCGATCCGCTCATCAGTAGGAAAATTTTGAAACTTTAAGGAAACTATAACACCAGAAGAACGTTTTGCTGTGACATTAAGGTAAGTAATAAAACAATTCTTTCTCGAAATACATCAAAACTTTATTTGACAAGTATTGTTATACATTAAGGAGAGGCGGAAGGAAAACAAATATTTGTTTATGAATTATTTAAATATAATTTTGTATATGAAAGTAGAAATTTTCTAGTTAAAATGATATATAATAAGTGTATTAGATCTTGTTCTACTCCAAACAAGCCTAACCTGTCTAAAAATCTGTCTAGTTCATCAAGGAAGTTAAGCCTGTCTTATAGTTGTTATGATAACTATAAACCCAAAGATAATTATAACCATGATTCAGTAGATATATATGATTTAGAAGAAAAGAATAATTGAAGAAGATTTTGTTGAAAATCCAGCTTATGAATCAGAAATGCTAATCTGTAAGTTATAAAACTGATGATTTTAGGTTTTCGAGTTTCCATGAAAGTTTATATTTTTGGCAATAAAGGGACATTTTCTCAGAATTAATTGTCTGAATTTATTGAAATTTTTACAGTCATTTAACCGTATTAACTATATGCTGATTTTTTATTTTATTTTATTAAAAAATAACAATATTTACGTCCACAGCGGGACGTGCTCTTCAATCAAACTAATTATTTGTTCACAATCCATAATCAATCTATGTTCAACGTACAATCAAATAAATTACAAACTGAAAGATAGTTAAAGTGTGTGGGGCAACAGATTCTGCCGAATGAAACAGAAAAATCCCATTTATTTCTGATTTAGAAATTCATCAGCCGTATAAGGCCTAAACGGCCGAACGAATCTGCCGCAATGGACGGACTCCGATGAATTTCTTTGGATTGGCCGAACACGGCTACAGTAGACGGCGTAGATTAGACTCTTCTTTGATAATTTCGAAAAATTAACAATAGGCATCGTTTATTTTAACTCAAAAGGGTCTGGAAAAGGGGTCTATACAAAGAAATGAATTATAAATGTTATGTAAATTGTTAAGTTCTTGAACCCTTCCTAATTATTAGTTTTAAATTGTAAAAAAAAGATCATCAACAATAATGAATTCACATATATACTCTTAGAGTTATATATTATTATTATCTTAAAAATCTATTTTAAAGTACACTTAAACGTTAAGCTTCTCAATAAAAACATGTGTAACATAATTTTATTAATTCCTCATGGAGTTACAACTGGAAATTATGCATATTTAAATCTTGTAATTTTTATATATAAAAAAAGCAGTTTGTTTTTAACTAAACGAATTAATATTAACTAAATAAAAAAATTTTAAGATGGAAATAATAATTATAAAACAAAAGAAAAAATAACTTTATTGTTTTAATATTTTATTTATTTTGCCTTTATGATTGTTAGGACCACTTCTTAAAAAACATACGTAAATATTGCGAAGTAGTTATAATGTCTTTTGTGATGTCTGTATGAGTAAACAATCATATTAAGTTTAAACATATGACGCAAACTACTTTTATTGAATGAGACTGTATTTGGAATTAACCTATAATTTCATTGAGATGTAATGGACTATCTGGTGTATAAAATGTCACGAAGAAAGTCTTGATAATTTAAAATGACTAATTAGTAAACATTAAACCCTGACAATTATCCTTAAGAATAGCATGATATTGCAATAAAAAGAATTTTTACTAACGTAAACAAAGACTATTTTTAAACAACGATTTATGACAAGATAGAGTTTTAAAGATACTAACTAGTTAAGAGCTATCTGATAACATAAGCAGAACAAAATAAATTGTTGCTAAAAGGATGGGTTGTTAAAAACAGAAATAGGCGACTAGTTTGAAATTCAAACAGTTTATGCAATACATAACATAATGCATAATTTATTTTAGTTTTGATGTGGCGAATAAGATCCTGATGTACGTATATTGTAATCTTAGTTCTTCAAGTAAAGAAAAGATTCTATTTGTTACTTCACAATAGACTTCTCCGTCAGAACTTACTGGAGCATGTACAAAGTAACAAAGTTAACTCGACTCGTCTCTTATTGTTGGTTGAGACGTCACGTATTTATTTGAGTTATTTAATTTACATACCGAATACCCATCATTTTCCTTTATGCCAACGCAGGAAAGGTGTTAGTTCTGAATCGAATATATTTCCTTTGTACGTGGTTTTATTCAACTTTACTTGTCTGTTTTTCCGGGGCTAAATCTTGCCATAATGTGTAGTGCATTTCTACTGAATCAATTTTCTTCAAACTTTGCATACGTATTATTGTTGAGGACAATACAACATCTCTATACAGGGTGTCTTGCAACCATATGAACAAACATTGTCACGTTATTCAGCATGTCAAAAGAAACAAAAAATGTAATATAACATGTGTCCTATCTCATTCCGTTTTCAGTCTGTCTGTCTGTATGTGTTTTTTACAAAATACTTAATATTTTTAGAAGTAGAAAATATATTGAGCTTAAACTTTGTACACCTATTTGTTGCGTAACCTTTTATCACTGTACGAAAAATTAGAACAATATTTTAAATATGTTTAAAATGGCTGCCATTTATAATTTTTAATGTCAAAAATCTCAAAAACCGCTAACTTTACAAAAAAAATCACAAGAGACAAAAAGTTTACTTTTTTAATGACAAACTCAACAGTTTTTTTATTTTGTCTGTAGCTCAAAAGACAAAAGAGATATTGACCAAAAAAAGGAAAAATGTATTTCTTGGTAGTTGTCAACAATACCCAGAATTACTCTAGAAACATATTTTAATGTTATTTTGAGCTAAAATAAGAAGTTTTTTTGCATAATGTTCCGAGCACTTTCTCAGCTGATTCCACTAGCAAAAATAATGAAAAAAGTTAATTTATTCATATCCATGGTTTCGCACACATTCCAAAGTTTCGCCGTATAGTAATAAATGTTTATTATTTTAGGGGTTGTTATTACATTTTCACCCCTTAGCAGTACACTAAAAAATACAAATATAGTTTACTTTTTATATATGTCTCGTAAGAAATAAATGTACAAATTAAGCTCGCTAGTCTTAATGGAAGTATAATAATAAATATTTATTGTTTTAGGGGTTGTTTCAACCCTTAAATCTAAATGAATTCTATCCTATGTCTCATTCCAGGTCATGATCTAAATATATGTATGTAAAATTTTATTCAAATCCATTTAGTAGTTTTTACGTGATTGAGTAACACACACACAGACAGACACCATTAGATTTGTATATAATAGTATAGATAAATACATGTTGTATTTAATATGAAATAAAAATAATAAGTAAATAATGACATGGAAAATGTTCAAGCAACTTAAATATTGTTAGAATCTACATTTACATGGTGTATTCAGGGACATTTTACTAAATAAATAACTGTACATTATTTTAAAATATGTCTAATAAACTTTACTACAGTAAAGCTATTATATAAAAAAAAACTAAATTCCTGCAGTTAAAGAATGAAGAGAGAGGGAAAACTTTATTATCCTAACAATATCGAAGTCTTAGACTCTAAGCTCTTTGTACCTTTGTAAACTTAAGGAGTAGAGGTCCATAATCAAGTAAGAAGAAAGAGAAATCTGTTCGTTAAAGTAGCTCATTATACTATCTGATCTTGTCTTTCGTGCTTCATAGAGATAGAAAACTCTTTCCTGATTTTGTGTTTTAATATTTTGATATTGCCTCACATTTAGAGTAGCCTTTTACACTGTACCTTAAAGAACAGAATTATAAAAATTAAAAACAAATCCGCAGTCAAAACTAATTGTTTACAATCAAATAAGGGTTAGAAATAAATTGATACTTATATTTTGACAGATATACATATTTTGCTATAACTTTCGACATTTTGTTACCTACATAGGTACTGTTATGTTATCTTGACTTTCAATGTGTGTACTCTGTAACAAGCTAGCAAATTTCTTAGATTTTAATGACTAAAAGTTAAAGCGTGGAACTATACTATATTGACTGACAGAGTTGTGTAAAGTCTGACACCAATACATTTTACAAGTTATTGAAATCAGTCAATGTTTACGTTTGACATACTGATATGAGGGGAAATTAATTTAGGCTATTTAAAATATTAAAACGTCATAATCATTTAGAGCCACATCAAGAAATACTTGTTAAACATTTTGTTAAATCATTTGATTGATTGATTGAAAAATATTTATTTAATAAATATTGTTGTGAAACCATAGAATACATAGAGTTATAAGAGCAAAATAATCTTTTTTTTCCGAATTTAATATCGTAAATGGAGCGCTGACAATCGTTCCCCTCGGGAATGGGACGAGTTCAATACTCTTCACTGCACTTTATCGGAAAAAAAGATTTTTCGTTATTGAAAAGGTAAAAAATATTAGGAAATTGCAAAAACATATTTTTTAGAATTGAATTAAAAGATTTATTTTTTTAATATTGCATTAGAATGTTTAAAATATATTTCAGTCTAAATCAAGTTTATACCTAATTCAAATAGGTAGTGGGCCTATAAATAGGTAGTCATTATTGCATGTACTGTAATTAAATAATTAGAAAACCAATTAACTCATTAACTATAATACATTAAAAAAAAACTAATCTACTCGCTTAACTTTATATCAGATTTCCTCATTAAAATTACACATTAAGGTTTTATGTAATTAAAAACGCCTCATTATAAAGGTATTTCCCTGTATATTCATTTACGCGACTGGCTAATATAATTCTCCGGTTGAAATATAAGCATTTTTATGCTCGCCTTGCAAAATAGCAAAAACTTAGGGGAGTGATCAAGGTGAACGTAGCTGCATTACTTGTTGTCGCCGTCTCCTTTGAACAATTATCTAAATCAATTTCTTGTTTTTCGTATCTGGTTCACCTTATCTTCCTTCTCCATTGATTTTCTACATTATATGACAAAACAAAATTATTTTAACCCCAAACATGTCTCATATAAGCCAAATATAGCTCAATAAGAATTCCGTTATTATTTTTGTATTTTTTTTTTTTTTTTTTTTTTTTTGCTGGACCTTTGTTATTTTTATTTTAACCATATTCGTTACGTGCCTGTAGAATAATCACTAAACCAATTTTTCTTAATAATGACAACAATCTAAATAGTATAAAGTTAATCTTTAGAAACATTTATTTAATTTGATTTAATACAGTACTCTTTATTATTGTAAAGTAAAGTTGTCAAAATAATGTTCACTGATTTGAATAAAAATTGCATCATTTATCTATTGACTAAAAACAATCTGTTAATTAAAGCTAGAGAATGTTATAGTAACACCATTCTATAACAGGGTGCAGGGGGAAAACCGACAGAGTCACAAAACGTAAATTTTACAGGGGTGCAAAAACAAAGTTTCAAACGGAATGAGAGGAAGTGGAATAGACCTTTGATCTAAAAGGAAAGTTAAGTTTTTAAAAACACTATTTTTTTATAACTCTGTAAAGTTATAGCTCAAAATAGCAATTAAATAATTGTATACAATTTTTTTTTATTAACCATTACTGGGACTCAGTTGGTTTTTCCCCTGAACCAAATGGACTGAATTGGTTATTTCCTAGGAAAATTAAATAACACGCAAGACATTTCCCTTTAAATCTTAGTTTAATATTAAAAATTGATCGAAAAGTACAAAACAAGACTAAGAATAATAGTATCTACTGTTGTATAGCAATTTCTTTTTCGATCCTTTTCTTTTCTTTCAAGTTAGGCCCACTTCCTAAAAAAAATCCAAGATATTAATTTACAAACCGAGGAATATCTATTATTTTTTAAATAAACACCGTATTATTTTTGCATATAATCATTAAGTCAATCTATTTAAAAAATAAATGTTATGTTTATCACCATTTAAAATAGTATTTATAGGTACATTTTTTATAGATTTTCAAAGGAATCTAATTTTGTTATTTGACTATAAGTATTTACTTTAAAATTTAAGGCTCAAAGAATGTTAAATTGACTACATACCTTTAAAAGTTTGGTTCTGAAAGTTCATCACCCCCATCAATGGCTGGAACGCCATTCGGTGTTTCATTTTCAGCCAAAAGATTGATGTAATATTCTTTCGATCCCTCTTCTTCGCAAAACTTAAGCAAGATTTTCAGGTCATTGCACTTTTCCATGGACAATGCTAAAGGAGCTGTGTAGGATTGCTCAGGCTCAGATAGTTCCCTAGAAATTGGCATATTCTTCTTCCTCCTTGATTTTTCTTCTCTTGTCATTCTTATTCTTCTTTACTGCTGAAGTGAAAAAAGCGCTGTTATATCCATTTCGATGTTCCAGAGATACACGTTTCGCCTGGACAAATCTCATCTGTTTCAATGACCGCAAAGCAAAGGAAAACTTGTTTTTGTAATCTTTTGCGGTCAAATATTCTCCCCACTTCTTGAACATATTCCTTTAGCAAGAAACCACAGTAAATGGGGAAGGTTTTTTCCGGGCACTCTCCAATACCATGATAACCAGAAACCATCGGGGGTTTCTGCTCTCTCTGTCTTAGGAATCAACCCCATATTTTTGTCATTTTCCATGTAAGAGTGACCTCGTACAGGAAACGTCATAACTACCTTTTCGAAACGTTTCTCCTCTGTAGTAACGTGGTGCAGCAGTTTTATTATGGTATGATTCTTATTTTGGCCCCCGCATGAGTCAGAAAATATGTTGAGTGTCTTCACTTCCATTGGCAGGTATGTATAGAAAAAATCATGTAAAAAGGAGGCAACATCATCAGACCCCTTTTTTCCTATAGTCTCGTCATAGATGTACATGATAGATTCTCCAGTAGACAATATTATGTGCACGTTGAAAATGTAGAACGTCAATTTCCGTCTGAAATAAACTTCACCAGTTGGAATGTTTGGGGTAGGTAGGTTTTTTCCAAAGTCAATGGCAATAGTTTCCACTTCATTGGACATTTTTGCCGCTCTTTTGGCTTTCCGTTTCAACTTATAAAACCAGTCTGCTTTTTTTATATGCAGTTTTTTGTCATCATACAATTTTTCCTTTTCTCGTCGCAGTGTTTCTTTCTCTTCTAAGCTGACTGTACTACTTATCTTTCTTTCAACAGCTGTCATATTTGCGTTATTTTCATCGCAAAAACAACATGTGTCACTTCTCGGGTAACCAAAAGCAATATTGAATTCACTGACAAATGTGTGTCGAAATGTTTCATTTGAAATTTCCATGTCTGGGTGTTTGTTTAAAAAAATTGCTAGCAATTCCTTTACATTTAAGTGTTCAGGCAAATACACTTTTTTGCTGTCATGTACACTGTAGTATGCTGGTCGGCCTTTGAGGGAACCAACAAAATTCATCATCGCCTCTCTTTTTTCCTCAGTAATTTTGTGAGGTCGATTAAGATGTTTCCCTCTGTTATCTAACGGTGCTTTGCCAGTTTTCATAATTGACTTTTTTATTCTATGAAGTCTAAATGGCTTAATGCCAAAAAGTGATTGAAATGCTTTGAAGAAAATTGGGATTTCAATAGCAGATTCTTCTCTAACAACTCTCACTTTGTATGAATAAGAACCATCGTTCATTCTTGCTTCATTTTCATCCTGTCTAGGCCTTCTCCGAGAAACAGGATGCAACGAGATCAATCCAGCTAAGTAGCTATTTTGGGCATCACTGCCTCCTTCCCTTCCTATGTCATTAAATTGTTGTATAAGTGACTTTCTTTCTTGCTCTGTGGTTTGTACAAAACATTCATACCGCTTACAACGACAGTCCTCACCAGTTTCAAAAGAGCAGGCTCGTAATTTCTTGGCGATATCCCTCATCCTTCCCGTTTTCTTTCTTTTTCTTTGTTGATGTTACCTCCTTTACTTTTGTTGTTTCATCGTCACTCTCCTCACTTTGTAACACATCATCAATCATGTTTAGGATGATTAAGCTAATCACACAACTCAACACACAATTCACAGACAAATATTCAAAACTTTAAAAGAAACTAATAAAAGCACGAATAGACTCAAGCGAAACAACACTACCCAACACGTTCTGGTGACTGGCTTTGTTTTGTCTGCAATGGCAGCCAGAGAAAGGGGGCTGTTTGCGCAGGCGCATAGGACGGCTGTCTGTGGACTCCGTTGTTTCTTCCCCTGAACCAAATGGACTGAGTTGGTTTTTCCCCTGTGGTACAATATTTCCAACGGCTATATCTAGTGACCCAGTTAGTTTTTCTCCTGGAACGTTCAGCATGTTATGATACAGAACATAAAACGTCGAATGCAATTAAAATCCGAATTTTGATTTTTTTGTGACTCTGTCGGTTTTTCCCCTGCACCCTTCATTTATTTACTAATAAAATATAATTTGTATGATACATCTTCACATAATAGAGAGTTGTAAAGTTCTTTTGGTTGTTCTAAAAGAAAGTTCATTAGCTTATGGCTTTGCTCAGTCCTTTAATGATCAATTTCATAATGATATAATCTCGGGGTAGACACTCGGTTTGCCATGAGCATAATTTTAATTAAATCGCATTTCGGATTTACTATACATTACTAGAGTTCAAATTGATAATGTTGCCGTTAGTTTAGCTGGTTAGAAGTTAATTATTTGAGTTAGTTATTGCATAATCTACTGTTCAATGTTGTAAAATTTGTATATATACAGAATACTGTATACCAATTTCTGTAACACAATTCACTGAATTTACGGTACTTTGTTGTTCAAATTTCACAATTATATCGGAGCACTTTACTAGTCAACTGTTTGGTTTCGCTTCATGACGCCGACTCTCTAAAGACGCGGTTCTTCTATACAACTTCAAGATGGCTTGGGATGGGGTTTACATCCGTCCTTGCTGCTGGTTGTTGTTTTCCTGCTCTCTGCTTGACTACTCTGGCAGAGATATGTTCAATGACTTTGGAGCTACTGATTTATGAATGAGTCTGGGACCCGGAAGGCGAGTGGTCAAAATAGTTCCGATGTTTATTTTAATTTTTAACTGATTAAAATTTTTGTATAAATGTTTATTTCATAATGTATGCACTATCTGGTTTAGCTGATTTCGTAGACGCCAAAATATAATTTAGTGACAGAAAAATGTGTTTAATATTGCTAAGTGTTTAATATACACAAGGTATGCTATCTTATATTCATTCAGATTAATACTAATTTTTTCTACTGTTGGTTATAACTAAATACACACTAACCTTTATGACATAAATACATACAGTTTTCTTAATATTTAATTATGAAAAAAAAGTTGTTTTAATCGTTCAGTCTATACGTTTTTTTTTTGCCAAACATGTGTTTACATTTAAATGACAACTTGCAAATCTTAGCTCTGTCGTAGTATTCAAACTGGAGGCTTTGTTTACCTTTGTGTAGACGAGATTTATATTTTTAATTTTGATTTGATTTGCCAGTGAAAGGGTTCTGTTAATAGTTGGAATATAATAAAGTTTGATTAAATAAATATGGCATGTTTACGGTTGTGTTTGTGAAGTGATTGTTTAGTGTGGATTTGAATGTAGCCTTGAGGTTACGGAAGTTTGACCTACTTATGCAATGAGTCGTTTGTTGTTGTTTATGGAAAGTAATTGTGCATGATTTGTGTATTAATGGAATTTAGTACATGGATGGATTACCATTTGCATATTCAGATTAGTTTAAGTTTCCTGAGTGTTTACATTTGTGCAGTTTATTAGTCTATCAGATTACTTATCTTGTGCCACTATTATTAAAACTAAATGTCAGAAAACCATGTTTATAAGGTAAAATTGCATCTAGCAAATGTAGAAGTTTTTCAATTTTAGGATATATTTAGCTGCATCTCTCCTCAGCTTGAAAAACGTTTTTCCACTAAATAGGATAAGTATTTATACTACCAAATACAACTTTACAAGCAAGAAGTACGGATGAAAACACTAGCTATAATTAATTCTCTACTATTCAATTACTGCACTTCTATACATGTTAATTAAACTAGTTACTGGATTAACTTCTTAATTGTCTTCTTATCTTAATACAACTTCTGAACATAATACTTATTTCTAAACCAGGTCATAACGGTTGACAGAATAGTTATAACAGTTATAATACTTAATCTGTATGAAAGGAACCAAATAATATTGATAAAATAAATAATAAAAGACGTAAAAAAACATCAAATTGATATTGTATTTTGAACAATTACTTCCATCCACCCACCATTCATTGGGGCATTTATTAAAAGATGATTTTGAAGTCATTCTCGGTACCTAGTCAAACATACATATTACTTATAACACCTAAATAAATCATACACAAACACATTAATACTCACGTCACATACATTAATATATTGCTTAAATTTTACCTTTCACTTCTGGGTGAAGTGTTAAAGAAACTGTGTTTAGGTAATTTGTTTTATTTTATTAGCAAATTTCCATAGGAAAAATGAGCTATTGCAGTGACCCTTATGGTAAGACCTAATGTCTGGAGTAGTAAAATGAGCACCGATCATGGTCTCCTAACACGATTTGGGGTGTCATTAAAAATTAAATATATATATATATATATATGTAAATATGTGTTCGCACTCCTATCGACCACATTTTAAGTCAAATTTAGTCAAAATTTGGTACACACTGGAACGGCCAATCGACCGATCCAATTGGGGTTAATTAATTACATTAACTAAAATAAATTCAGAGTCAATGTAACAAAGGATTAAAGCCAAAGGGTGTCAAAAAAGCCCAAAATTAAGATATAAAAGTATTTTTCCAATGTGAAAATAGTAATTATTAATAATTTTGAAGAATTAACTAAAATTGTGTTAGTTAAATATATGCAGACTATGACGTAAGCTTTAGCGACAAAGTCGAACCAAAACCTTGCAGGATCTGACAGGAATTGACTTGTCCAGTCTTGTCTAAATTTGGTAGAAATGAATTACCATTGAAAGATAGGGGTTTGTAATTTTATAAAAAAAAAGTTGTTATTATTAGATTTATGTTGAAAGGAGAGTTAAATAAGCAAGGAGTAATAAAAATAATTTTGTTATGATAATTTGTTAAAAAGTTATAGCCAAAAATGTAAGCGTAAACAAATCGATTTTGCAGAATTTGAATAAAATCCATAAACAAAGTTGTCATTTGTAGAGTTAAAAAGGGTTAAGAAAATAAGGTAATAAAAAATATAAAGTTATAAAGTTTTATAGCTAAAAAATAAAGTGTAAAGTCATTCTTGGGCATAAAAAGGCCAATAACTCATAAAGTTCAAATGTAATTAAATCATAAAAAATAGCATTTAATAGAGCCAATAATAGGGCATAAACAAACCGAAGTTCAATATAAATAAATAAATAGTTTTGTAAAAATAAAATAAATTAATAAAAATTTTTATTAATTCAAAATAAATACAAGGGAGATTAATAAAAGGGAAATATTGATAAAATAGGGTATATATATGTGTAATAAATTGTAATGCCATGTGAGATATGAAAAGAGCTTTAAAGGGGGGGAATGAGACGCCGAAAACAAAACGAAGGCAATTAGAGTAACATCAAGCTGAATAACTAGTCAACCAAACAAGCTATCAAAAAACCAACACCAGATTAGCGCGTTTCAAGACCAACCGAAGAGGATACAAGCAAGAAAAAATGGAAAATTTCCAATTTACAGGAAATAAATTTCAAAATTTAAGCAAAACTAACGAAGACTATAACTCAAGAAGGAAGAGGAGTAGAAACGCCATTCGAATTCCAGAGAAACCAGAAAATGCCAACCAATCCATAGAAGTCAACAAAATCAAAATCCGACCACGCAAAAAGAAGTTATAGAATTTGGATGAAATCAAAGCCAAGTTCGCAAATTGACAAGTTCATACAGGAACGCACGGCCCAAGCTGCGAGGGGGAAGTGACGTCATCGGATCTACTACGAAGAGCAGAACAGTCCGCACATTGAAATTAAAAAAATGAAGATAATAATTAAATTAGGCCTAATCGATGGGAAATAAAGGCACTAAAATTCATCAAATAAATCAGGAAATATATTAAGACCAAAAAATATATTTCTAAAGCAAGAAATCAGGATTTCTTGTTACATAGAGGAAGATGTTGGTTTGACAAGTTAAAAGTCGAGGATAGAAGCCTGCATCTCCTCTAACATCAGTTTACCACGAAGCGCCAACGAGTAAACAGCTGACCAAGCTCCGAGGGTACTTAGAGAAAGTCGTAGGGCGATCAGTTCGGTGTGCGTTCGTTCTAGCTCCGGCCTAAAGCTAAGTCGGGTCGTGATAATTTCGGGAGAAGAATATCCATATAAACGGCCTATCTTGCCAAAAGATACTACAATCAACTAGGAGAGGACAACTTTAATTAAGTCTAGGAGAAGACAACTGTAAGCCAAAGAAACCATTCTGGGGACCAAGGAGAACAACTTTAAATCGCTGGAAATCGACAGAAGGAAATACGCGTCGAACTTCTTGTGTTCTGTAAGTGGCAAACGATCATTGTTACTTATAATTTTAAATAAATCCCTTTTTTGCAAAGTAATATATAAAATAAATTAAATAAATAAATTCAAGTAAATTCTGGGGAAATTGAATAAAGTAAACTCGTTTAGTAAATTTCATTACTCACAATGGCAAATCGTCGTATGTAAATAATATAATCATATACAAATTTTAGTTAATAAATTAATTAATCACTTTGCTACTTTTCAATATATGTAAATATAAGCTAAATATTAATCAATTTCATTGTGTTTTTTAAAATAATAATTTGTTGTTTCAAAGTTAATGGATTTATGTTAATTAATAAATCGTTTTTGTGTTTTCAATAGAAAATTTGAATATATAATTTACAAATCCAATCAAAATAATCCTAAAACCATTCAGTGCTCTAGTATAATTAAGTCAGCAGGTGAGTTATTCACGGATCACTACAAATTTAACTCCAAAGGGAACGATCCCGAAAAAGAGTCTAGAATTGAGCTAGTGTACTACACAAAAGACAAAAAAGGTCTAACTAATTTAAATTTAAAAAACTTAAGAATAGGAAACAAAAAGTTTTCCTTTTCTTGCCCTCGCCAAACCTCTCAAATTGTTCTAACGGGGTAGTACAACAGAACAGCATCAAATAAGGCCTGAAAACACTTGGGTGTTATTTGATGAGGGAAAGTGTTAAAGTTAACAACAAAAGGTTGTGTTTATTGAATAAATTAAAAAGGTAAAGGGAGGTTTGCGCGTGGCAACACGTTGGTTGTCTATGTCGCTCGGACAAGTTCGTTAGCCAAAAAATTCAACAACCGGAAGTACGTTTTTTGACATGAAGTAACTATTTTTTTAAATTTTTCGTACGAGAATGAAACATTATTTTTAGAGTTTTATCTAAAACTTTAAATGTATGATATTATTCTGCCCATTTTTGACACGACCTTATAGCTCACTTGGTTCCCAAAAAATCGATCAAAACGTAAAATACCATAAAACTACCTGGTTCAAGTCCACGTGGTGGATTTTACCGTGGCCGACAGCCGAGTTTGTACGCTAAGATGCTCATAACCCGAGGCCATAAGGTCGAGGTGCAAACTCGCAAAGCGAGGTTTTCCGCTGCGAGTGGAACGAAGAAGCGCGTGAGTCAAAGCTGGAGGCTTAGCTGCAAACAAATTCTGATAATGTATTTCGTACACACAGGCAGCTGTTAAGCTGCGTGGTCGAATTATGTTTTGTTTGTTATTAATTAGTGTATGGTTGTTCGTTATTAATCAGTTTTAAATTTATTGTGAATCTGTATTTTTCTTGTTAACTAATTTTAAGATTTGAAATATTCTAGTTATTTCTATTGTTAATTAATTTTAGTCTGAACTGTAATAATTGGTTATTATTTGTTTGTCCACGTTTTCTTTTATTTTCGGTAGCTGGTTTGTATTACCGTTTGTTAATTACTTTTGAAAGCACAGTAGCTGATTTACGGTATATTATGTATACAAAGAATAATTTAAACTTTTTTTATCTACGACCATTGCAATAAACACCAATAACGCTATTACAAGTAACATCAGAAAGAGGTACATTACAAACCAAAAGCCAACCCGATTAGGTAATGATATCTTTACCTAACAGGAGTCACTTTACATAATAGGCTCTAGACCAATGAGAGCTCGTCATTTGACGGAAGTAGAGTTGTAATAAAAATAACGCTATTCGTACATCAGCTGATTGTACCCATACGTTCCGGATGTTAGTGTGTTATTGTAACTAACCTCAAACGTGAGTTGACGCATTCCGCAAACATGAGTGATAGTGATGAATTTTGTTTAACGTTATAATACAAGTGTGTCATCTACTGTGAGTTATTTATTTATATCCCAAATTTCGATTAGCTCACTATATCTTTACTTCACCTTTTTTAGTATGGTTATGAGTAAAAGGAATGTTAATTTCACTCCTGTTAAAAGGGTATCAAATTTAAGAATTATTACACACTTCTTATTTTTTTACACCCTGTGTATTTTTGGTCGTAGATAAAGTAGTGTACGCAACGATTGTATTCAGCCTTTAAGCCACTCGTGAGATATTTAGAACACTCGCTTCGCTCGTGTTCCAACTTACATCTCACTCGTGGCTTAAAGGCCTTCATAATACAATCGTTGCGTAAACTACTATTTTAGACCTTGATTAACATTGAGTTAAATAGTGTCAATATACAACAATAATAAATAAATAAATATATAATCATCACTAGGTCGGCATTACAGCCTCGATCTGACAGTAGAAAGATATTTGAAAATTCATATATAATTTTATTCTTATATTCCTTACATTGTGTTACATTTTTTTTTATCTTTATGGTTTCAAAATGTATTTAATAAAAATGTAACTAATTTTAAATAATTTAAAGACATAATAAAAGTACAGGAAACAGACCAAAATAGCGACACTTAGGCCTACTATAACCATGACGAAGTAATGTAATTTAATCTGAAATTATTTACAAGGCCTATTGATATCACTGAATAGTACAATTAATTAAAGCTTATCGGTGATATAAATAATAATACATAATAAATATACAATGATATATAGTATATTTTGTATTTGAACTAAGTTTGGCAGTGGTTAATAGTTAATTAAAGTAAGCAGTTCAGTAGTTCCAATTTATTCTTTATATTGAATATTGAATTCTTTATACATTTAACGAATATTATCAAAACTAATAAAAACATTTCATGTAAATACTATGTCATTAAATAATGGTAATAATGGGAAAAAACTGAAGGGTAATTTTTTTTGAGATTTTAAGTTAAAAATATTCATTTTGAATTAGGAAAATTGCGTTATGTTAGTTGAAACTATTTTCGTTTTCAGTAACACTATGGGAAAAAGAGTGATGTGTTTGGAAGGTTTAACCCGCTCTTGCATTAACACAAATTTTAATGCTAGGTACTGGCAGCTAATGCCGAATAGCAATAACATTAGTAGTGCAAAACACCACGGTGACTGGGAAAATGTGTTTTGTAAAAACTGATGATTTGGATTTTGGCCACTACATTTGTCCATACATAATTGTAATAAATCTTGTGTTATTAGATACAAATATTAAAATTGTATTAGAAGAGAAACATTTTAAATAAGAATGAGGTGCATTTAAGTTGTTTTAATTAATTTAATTTAAAAATTCATTAAAAAAGAACATTTCTACAAAGTGAATAATTAATTACTAGGTATTTACGTTTATAGCCCGTAAATAACGTGTATATATAACGTTATATACGTTACGTGTGTGTATATAACGTTATTTCTACGTGAATCAACTTTCTCAACAACAAAAAATGTCAAATAATTACATAACTGTAAATGTTAACAGAATTAAACTGTTAGTTATTTTGTTATGTTTTAACAACAAGAAATTATTTTAAAAAAAGGAAAAGATAATCGTATAAACATTACAAAACAATTTATTTTTAATTTGCAAGTGCTATCATAATTGCACGTATTACTTATTTTATTTATCGACAGTTGAATTTTAATACATATTTAAAATTTTGTACTACTAATATTTCTTACTGTACAGAACCACGCTTGATGTCGGTACAAAGATATATTTCATGATTGGAACTCGAATTTTAAGAGTGCAGATTGTTTGAATGTTACTGATTAATGTTGTTTTAATCATATTAATAATGTACCAGAAATTACATACTGTTACAAAAGTATTATTATGAAGTCCGATACCTACGATTGTGTTTAAATGAAATTGTTGTATTTAAAAAAGATTTTTATAGAAGAAACGAGTTGTTTCAACAACCCTAATACAAAACTTGTGTAAAATATAAGTTGTAAATACTTATATGTACAAAAATTTATTGATGGAGATGTTCTTTTAAGGGACGTAATATGGTGTTATGATAATTGGTGTAACAAGTGAATTACTGCACCATTGTTTAAAATGTTGTTCACCATTGTTCAAAGAAATAATAGGTTCTTAGGAAACTCGGTGAATGTTCCGTTTGTTTTAATTGTCTTTTGAGGAAATATAAAAATATTTTGTTAATATAATAAGCTGGAGTTTTGTTAAAATGTGATATATTTCAACAAATAAAGATGAGACTTCACAAATAATATTACTCAAATGTGCAATATGATGAATACTTTAAATTAATATATAAATAAATGTATTGTCCTGAATATAGGATTTTTTACAACAATTCATCATATGAATACTTTTAATGCTCAATCTTTAAAGTTAAATGTTAAACAAGAAAGAAGTCACATATCGGAATCTATATAAGGTAGGCCTAACTCAACGTTATTTTAAGTTAATTATATTTGCTAAACAAATTCGATAATTATTTATATTTGTTAGATGATACGACTAATGGCGAAACACTATCCAGGAGACATAAATCATATTTTTCGCTTCATTAGTTAGGTGCAAATAAACTGTCATAAGTTCTTTATTGCCATAACTATTTCTATAGATCATTGTAGAACTCCTTTGCATTCAGTTCATTGTTGAATAATAGTATTTATTTGGACAGATCAATTCATAGTGTTCAATTCAAGTGTTCATAAGCAGTAGTACACCAACTCAGAACGATGCACTGCCTTCTTTAATATCGGACATTAGTAATAGAATATATTTAATTAGGTTTACAATAGCTTTTTTTCAAATTGTGATTAAAATATTATTCCTTAATATGTGAATTTAAATTTTAAAAGAGATTCCGTTAAAACAACGTAAATAAGTTAAGAGAAATATCAGCTGTTGGTTATAATTTTGGTAGCGTCAAAAATACTTTGCTGAAAACATAAGATATTGTACTCAATTTGAAAATGAAACTCCTACGCAGGTTGGGTCGTAATTTTGATTAAAGTGGAGTGAAGTTGCCAAAAGTTGTTGAGTCCTGTAAACAAGACATAAATAGTAAGCCTAACTGTCAGATCCTGTTACAGTTAACATATTTTGAAATAAACTGAACTGTATACGATTTTGTAGGCAACTTATTATGAAAAGCATTTACATCTTATATTATATTGCTAATGATTTTTCAAACATTACATACATATGAAATTTCACTTGTTGGACTATAAACATTAATAAAGAACGTAATCAAGTTCTGTTCACAATGTTAGTCATGTTTAAAAATAGTATTAGGTAATGAATAATGATTGCTGAATATATATATTTTGGATTACTCAAATTCTAACATAAAATATCGGTAAAGTACGAGAAAATGTTAGGTGCTTAATCTTTTACGTCAAATATTTTATATCTACGAGAATACAAATTCCAACCCTAATTTATTATTCTTGGACCAAGACATTCAGGATTTTAATCTTATACCAATTTTTCTTAAAGAAATGAAAAATACGAAATTGTGTTTGATGAAATTAAGTAAAACTAGTAACATTCGTAAGTTTTTTATTTTTTACATTGAATAAAAAAATGCATATTTTTGGGCATATTGTAATTATTAATTTCTTATTTAAACAGAAAGTTAATATGTATTTTCATTTGAGATATTTTATAAATAAATATGCTGTAATACATTGATAATGATATACAAAACTTAAGCGATAGTCACGATTTTGGTTAAGTGTAACAAAACTTTTAAACAATTAATAGAATTTTCTGAGTTTAATTTGGAAGTGGAAGCTCGAACATAAACATGCTTGTAGTCAATTGAAAATATATGTTTACTAGCAGAATTATTATCGTTGTTAAACTGGTACTTATATTTATGTTTACAAATGTAACTAACAAAATTTGTTTTAACTGAATTGTATTTGTAAAAATATTAATAAACGTTATTCAAAATTAATGTGAATTCTTATTTAGCAATATTATACGAGGGAAAGACAAAAAGTAAAGGGAAATTTTGATTTCCCTCCGAATCACAAGTATGGCAGTACTGATTGTTTTGCTGTAATTCATAACGTTTATCATTGAAAGTATTGTTTCATTGTTAACTACTTGTAATTGTGTTTAAAAGACTGTGTGAAATGAGTTCTCCTTTGTCTCAATGCAACAAGGAAGAAATGCGAGCAGTGATACGTTGTCTCAATTCAGAAGGTGTGAAACCAGTAGAGATTATTAGTCGAATGCAGCAGCATATGAAGAGAGTTGTTTAAAGGGAAGCAAGATCTACGAATGGATTGATCGATTTAAAAGTGGTAGGATTTCTCTGTGTGGTGAACAGCGGCCTGGTAGGCCTTCCACTTCAAAGTCGAATGACAATATTGAAGTGGTTAAACAAATGATTCTTGATATTTGATGAATTACAGTTGATGAAATTGCAAGTGCATTAAATATAAGTCATGGCTCAACATATTCAATCATCCACGATTCTTTAAACTTTCGAAAAGTCTGTGCTCCCTGGGTTCCACGTCAATTGACCAGCATCCACAAAGACAGTCGTTTGAAAATTTTCCAGAAACATTTGGAATGTTATGAAGAAGAAGAAGACCCATTTCTTACCCGAATAACAACCGTTGATAAGACAGGGATATAACAATTTGAACCAGAGAGTAAGCGACAAAGTTTGGTGTAGAAACATCTGCACAGCAAAAATTTCAGAACTCAGATGTCTGCAGGAAAGGATATGATGTCAATATTCTGTGATATCGAAAGTCCAGTTTTTGTTTACTTCAAACCTAAAGGTACTGCATTTATTTAAACCAAAAATCAAATTCAAAAGACGTTGTAAACTCTTACAGTCCGATCTCATTCGGTTAAAATCACAGTCTTGGGCCTTCAGAATCTTTTTTCAGCTGTTGGACCAACCTGCGTATAGTCCGGACCTGGTTCCAAACACTTTTCATCTTTTTTGCCCGTTAAAAGAACAATTGCGACTGAATCATTTTCGAGCTGATGAATAGGCCATTGAAGCGGTTCAAAATTTTCTGAACTCGAGACTAAAAACCTTCTTCCAGGAAAGAATTAAAATGCACGTTTAAAGATGGACTAAGTGCATAGACGTAGGAGAGGATTATGTTAAAAAGTAATGCTACTATTATTTATGTAAGCACAATAAATGTATAGACTTTTTAAATTTCACTTTACTTATTGACTTACCCTCTTATAATTCAAGTTATGATATTGATTAATTATTATAATTATCCGAGAAGGCATTTAAAGAAGAAAGAGGATGATAATTGACTGTCTTAGTCTATTTGATAATTTCAAAGCGTGACAACAATTTGTGAAAGACTTGTTTACCACTTACACTAAAGTTTTATGGTATTACCTTAAGTGTTACCTTAATGATATTATTAAGGCATATAAATTTAATTGTTAAAAGTAATAGCTAATTGTATCTTTTTATATTTTCACTATTCTATGTTATCGTAACTTAAACTCTGTTTTCATTTACTCCTTCTTCCATATCCATTTACTGCATAAGAAGTAAAAATGTAACCAATTAACCAATATATGCATTTGTATATATATTGCATTGTAAGAATCTAGTAACAATTCAATTATAGAGATTGTATTACCTACTGTTTAGAGAGGGTTGGATTAATATTTCAATGCAACATGATATGCTAATAACATCTCGATACACCATGACAGATATCCAATGACAAAACGACAATGTAATAATGAACTTGCGCCAAACATTCATTCTGTTTTTTTGTGTTTATTTAACTTTAAAAAGCAGACACATATACAATATCTAAATCTTTACTAAAGCTTTTGGAGAAACAATTTAAATAATATAAAATAATGTGTATACTAGAGTACTTACGTCAAGTAATCTTGTAGTTTACATTTATTGTTTCATTACGGTTGTTTGGTAACACATAATACCATCAACAGATGATAAAACACTCAAATATAAACATTAAAACATAATGCAAAGAAATAAATGTACAAAATCGGTACTCCAGTTAGTACAATCAAATTTAAAACAAAGTTCATAATAATTTAATATTTTAAACTGAAAATATGGCGAAAATAACGGCTTTGCAGAACATTATTTTACAAAGAAAAACACATCGTATTAAAGCAAAAAATATTCCTCATCTGCAGTCCAATTTTGGTTATCACAATGCACCTAGAAGAGCTACGGTGATGTACCATATCCGCAATCTCCAAGCAAGCAATTCCATTATACTCCGATAAAATTGATTAAATTAATTCGACTTTGCCGCCAAATTCTTGCATCATGACCACAGCCAGGTCACTCTGCAGCGACAATTGTAAACTTCTCTCAAGCATCACTCGTGGCTTGAACATTTACATTATTGCATAGTTTTTGCTATGAATGTATTCATCGCCAAATGATTATAGTTTGTTTAATTTCAACATGTGTACAATCAAGTGTATAACCGTGTGCATCCTAAAACGAATATGCCAAAGCATCTTTGCACTGTTACGAGGGAAGTGTATCCAATTATGAGTTTTATCCAGGATTATATTCATTACGTAGTGGTAGTTTTACAAGCAGTTGGGCGCTCAATTCCGATGTCTTCTGCTACTCGACTATGGAATCTAGAGTCGCTAAGGTATTGTAGAAGTACCTCCATCCGGTTTCTAGGCGTAAGTGCTCCTCCTTGCGTTTCATCACTTGCAAGTCAAAATTCTGACGTCAAAAAAGCAACACTATTGTCGTCAAAAGGCAGTAGTAATTTACTTTTAGTGATTACTCTTCTTTCACTAAAGTTTATCGGCTCCTGCAATTGAAATTCTGAGTCTAAACTGAAACTGAATAAAAATGAAGAATGCCCTGTCAATATCTTAAATGATCAGCTGTCGTTTAAAAGTAATGATTTTTATGACACAGCCTCGGCTATCTAAAACCGGTTCATAGGCTAAATACTGACATCCATTGTGTAAAAGTGTTTGAGTGTTGTGTATTTGAGCTTTGAAAGTGTGTCTTTAGTTTTTTAATGTATACTTGACAATGGGAATGCCTTCCCCAAACGTGTCGTAAATAAATAATCGAACAGCAGAAGTCACACGACGGACATATATCAAGATAATATTTAATAATTATATTATCTTGTTTATTATTCAAAGTAACTTAGTAACCAAGAGTCATGGAAATAAAACTGTATTATTCAATTAAAAGGCATTTTATTTTAAGTTACACTCTTCCATTCAAAACAATGAATTTTAAGGTTTTTGGTTTTGTAACCAAATTTGTATATTTCTATAAATTGAACATTTAATTTTGAATCATTTATTTGCCATTATGTGTTTGTTTTATTCTTTAGCTAATTACAAATAAACAGTCTTTCAAAAATATATTCGAATTTGAAAATATTTAATTGAGTTTTAAAATAAAATTATCAAATAACTTGTTTGTATTAAATATGAGTTTACGAAAACTGAGGAATCAATAGGCAGTATTAAAACAAATAATGACAAGTTTGAAGATAAAACGAGGCACTTTTCTATTAATACATTCACAAAGGAATATTATTACAAACACCATTTGCTGCAAGGAAAAACTTAATGACTTTTGTAAAATGTAAAAATGTTCATTGTTCTTTTTTGTGCCTATTTCAGACAGTCTGAATGTCTCTCTCGCTCTCCGCCCTCTCCCATGTTGTAATCCATTTATTTCTGTTTCTCTTTGTCTTGAAAATTGTTAAACCTTGTGATTTTACTTTCCTTGATTTAAACATAATATGTTCAGTATTTATAATGCTGTGATGTGCCTGTTTTTTTTTTATTGTATTAATTTATTATAATATGATGTTTTAGTTTTGTACGTGTGTTAAAGTAAATCTCATAATAAATTAAATTAATATTTATAATAAAGTCATTAGTAGAAGTACAGTTTGTAAATTATAAATTTGAAGACAATAATAGGTACTTTAAATCAAAAGGTAGCGAAGTATATAAACTGGTTCTTTTGTATAAATATATGATTCATTTTAGTTTATTTGTTTCGTAATATAATTTTACCATCAATAGTAACAAATTTAATCAGTATGCCAAAATATACTTGATACTAATTCAGTCAATAGAAGTTAGTATTTGCATAGCTGCAAACTTCATCTAAAGTTAAAATCTATTTATAAAATAATTGTTGGGTAACACGTCACAGATTCTAACGGCATCAATAAACTTAGTTTTAACGAGACATAGTTATCAATATTGTTTTCACTTGTAGGCCATAAACTTGGCTTTACGATTTATTGTTGAGTTTCTAAAATCCGAACCTTTAAGTATTAACTATATAAGTGTGGAAAAGACCTAGCCAACATTTTCAACTAATTCAAAGTTTGTTTTTAATTAACTTGTACTAAACACTCCATGATTCATCTAACTGATTTACACGCGATTTTAGAGAGAAAGACATTGGTGAAGGTTAACTTGGACTTTAAATTAATATAGCTTTCAGTTATAGGATAACTCTTACGGTATGTTTGAAAACGGCCAACAAATCTTTCCATCTTCGGAAAAAGTCAATTTATCACCCACCTTAACTTCTGCAGTAAGCGTGGAAATCAATTCTTTTGACTAAGCCTAACAAAAAGTCCCACATCTTATACGTTCATATTTTATCCCAGTTGAAAATTTGTTTGAAAGGTTACAATGAAATAATACTTTTTATATATGTCTGCTGTTATTTTAAGAATAACTAAATCAATTTACATTAAAATAAAGTAAATGAATAAATGAGGACAAAATTAGAGTTTCATGCAAGCTCATTTTCGCATCGTTGAATTATCATATGATATGTGTCATGATGTAAATAGTTAATGTCAGGGAAACTAGTGGAAATTAAAGTAATTATTGTAATAATAATCCTCCGAAAGTTCACTCTAAATAAATTGTATTACACTAGCAAAATTTAAATCTAATATTGTAGCTTTACTTGTTTAAAAATACATCGGATTTGTTTTTACTTTTTATACAGTTAGTGGATCTGGAGAAGGATTAACTACTTTAGCTTCCGGAAGCACAACAATACCAAATTAATATATGACTTAGCTTAAATTATAATAATTTTAAAATAATAATAATAATAAATAAAAATAATAATAATAATAAAATAATAAACAAATAAAAGGAAAACAATGAATTGTAAAGAGTAAATTTGGAGTTCTGTAACTACTCCTACCCAACAAATATAAAATCTTTTAATTTCCCACAATGCTGCGAACTGAAATCTCTCGCAAATGATGTTCAAGTGATAGTTTTACACTCGCATTTCGATTTTTTTGCTGGGAAAAATAGATGTAACAACGTAAACAAAATTACCGTTGGATAATTATCTGTTCACTCTTGCAGCAAAAGGGCACGGGACGCTACGTCTTTTTGAATCTGATAGGAGGAAATTAATACAGATCAACTGCTTTTGGGATGCGCACGAGATGCAGATACCTATCTGATGCCAGCGTCGCTTCCGTTAGCTGTCGCAATTAATGCGAGTTCCTGTTAGACGCGCGTCACATTCCCAAACAACTCCCCTGGCAGTATTGGCAGTATTCACTTTAAATCTGGCAGTAAAATATTTGTAGCTGCGTCCTATTTACGTGAAATTAGTTTAATGTCTTTCAACACTATGTCTGACGAAAATATTTTTTTTACCATCAAACGTTAGTTTGTAGCCATTCCATAGAATGTTGATATAATACATAGGCTATATATTTTGACTTACCTTCTACAATATTAAATTTACTGTCATAATTCGACAGCCGTTTCAGCTATTCAGCCATTTTCAAGTACGTATCGGAATGTTGGGCCCAGCCAATGATTTTTGAATTGACTCTGATTTCTTATTTTTTTAAATAATGTATCGTGTGTATTTATTAGTGTGTTTATGTTAATGTAGCTTATGTAGCCTACTGTAATTGAGTGTTTGTGTTAGAAAGTAACAAAGGTTATCCGGCTAAAAATACTTGAAAATGGGTGAATAGCTGAAACGGCTGCCGTATACGACAGCAAATTGAATATTGAATACGGTAGGCCAAAGTCAAAATATATATATTTGTACTATTGATTATTATACATTTAAATATAACAAGGATTAGTTAAACATTAAAATAGGGTTCATAGCAAAATACTGATGGGCTTAAAGTAAATTTAAAAAACAATGAAAAAAAATTAATATGTTGTAAATCGGAACCTTAAGAATCTGATGTTGTTTTTACGACTTTTACGAATCTCAATGTAACTGCCACCCCCTAAAAGGGAGGTATGGGATAACTCAATTAGGTATCCTTTTCTTGTAGTGCATGGCTGATTCGATCGGTGAAATTTATAACTTGTCATCATCTTCCCTGATATCCATCAAACATAATACAGTATATTAAAATCTCCCTTAAAGAACCTCTAGCTGTTTTATGGATGAATTCAGTACTTTCTTTTTGTAATACCACTTTCACAATTTGCGTACTAGTACACTAAGTATGAAGTAACAGCTATATTTTTTAATATTTGAGCGCTTGTACTATCTACCTCGGGGACAAATGAGAAATTATCTAAGTGGGACACCGATAGGACGGAGATTAAAATGAAGCTCAGCGCATCGTCCCGATAATTTTTTACTTACGTATTACAAACACTAAAAGAGTAGCACTTACATGTTGATGACACTAAGGAATGAAAAATTTATACAATAAATGATAATTATTCCATTTAAAATCTTAATAAATTGTACTACTTAATATAATTAAATAATTTTGTAATATTGCTCAAACTCAATCAATTAATTAAATTAATTTGAAAACATTTTATCAATACTTTCACAAATATATTTAGTAGAAACTCATATTTTATAATTTTATTTTCAAACATAAATATAAAATGCACGATAATTTTGATAGTAAGCAAATATACAAACAATTAACTACAAACATGTTCATGTTCAAACTTTTCTTCCAAATAAATCTCTAAAATACTATTAGTAATTACTGTTAGACACATATAAAATAGATTTTACACATATATTCTTATGTGTATTTCGCTTGGACCGCTACCCCAACAAGTTATTGGTTTTTGTAACCCAGCAGTCACACTTACAGTGGAAGACTTTGAAATTGGCAAAGTGACAAAGACAATCGTAGATGGTTTCTCCTCTTTAAATGTCTTCACAGATTTATTACGAAACAGAATTTGTAGTACTAAACTCACTAAACATTGATGTTTCCATTAATTTAACCATTCAATATTGCTAGATTATGACCGTTTTCTTGTAAAATATTGCATATTAGGTAACTCAATATATTTACTATGTAATAATGCATTCTTACTAATTACTGGAAACAAGAATGTTTCACTTTCAGTAATTTGAATGTTGTCATTTGGTAAAGGTGAATGTAAGCCTCCATTAGGTTGAAGGGCTTAACAGTGACATCAACAATGTGTAGGCAAGAATTAATTTTCATGACCAACTAAGTTAGACACAGTCAGTGTCATTAGACACTATGCAGTGAAGTACACTCATAATAATTCATATTTATTAATTTTAAAAATTTGTTTTCAATAGTACATTAATTTTATTATTACTAAACATCAGTTCAACTACTATCATTTTACTATTATTAAACATCAGTTCAACTACTATCAAGGTTTAGTTTTTTCTGCACCAAAATACATCATCACCTATTTAACAATGTTATAATTTATACATGATACGAAGTCTCATCGTTACTATTACACTATTATTTTGTTTAGCTGTTAATACAATTTAAAGTAAATAACAAAACATTGCGATAGAAATTAAGCAATACGTTTTGAGTTTCAATTTATATTCTTGGACACTCTGTCAAACAAATTGTTAGACACCGAAGATTTAGAGACTTTAATTTAATTACATTGAAAGTGTTCTTCACATTACCAACTTGATTATTAAATTGCATGATAAATACAGTACCATTATAAAGCTTAGTACGTTCAATTGTGATTTTATTAAAATGGATAATGTGATCAAAATTAAGTAGTTTCTCTCGAGTAGTTACTTGTCTGTTGGAGTACATTCTAAAATGCAGTTGAGCTCAATATAGAATTGGTTTCAAATCCGTCTAACTCTCCCTTCAACAGTATCTGGCTGTTGAAGTTCTTTCTAAAATGCAGTTGAATAAAAATATTCTACTCCAGTGATGTAAAAATGGCATGTCTGGAAAAATCAAGTTGTTACTAAGGCTAGTAAATACCAGGTCAAATACTTGTCCAAATACTCGACATGATTCTGTCGAGTTTTGCTGGTTTCAAATCAATCACTGTCAATTTTAAAATGTGATAACTTGTTACAATTTTCTGTTTACTTTCTTTCTCCGTTAAGTTTAGAATAACGCGAATTTATAACTGTGTCTGTTACCATGGTTGCATTGAAATAAACACGAGTACACAAACTAGATAATCTAAAAAGTGTGGAGTACTTACTTGGGATATTTAGCATTTACTTGGTTAATTCACACAAATCAGAAGTAGTATATTGTCCGTTCGGAAAAGGTAGTACTAGGATCGAGTAACTAGCTGCATGTTATTAATTAACACACATACTGCAGATGTGATTTTTCTCAAAAAGAGTAGAGTAGATTATCGCTTTATTCACATCGACCAGTTTAATAAAAATATACTGAGTATAGTTCTGCTCACACATAAGATAATTGAACCAAAACGAAGTTTTTATATTTTAAGAATAGTTAAGGTCGCGTGTTTTATGTGTAGGTGTTGTTAAATGTTACTCAACTTCTATAGTAGTAATTTTATACTGACATTTTGCTTAAACTTACCGCCGTCTGACGCTTTTTTTAGTGTTGAGTATTGCCAGCAAACTTTTAGTAGACAATTCGTTAATTGTATTTATTTTATATAAGATGTGTGTTTTCGTACTTGTTCGTGTGTGTTAATTGTTTTTGTTTATATATTTTGTATGACCTGATGAAGTCATCAACGATATTGAAACATGTGCAGTCTTTACTACAAAAACAAGAAATAATATAGCGGCAATAGGCGGTAAATTTATTGCGTTCATGCAGATACAACGTTCTGCATTTACCGTCTGTCTTCTCTTCACGTAGTTACCCTTTTCTCCGCTGGGCGGCGACTCCGTACAGTATCTACAGTTAGTATTTAAAGGCCGTGTCTGCCAGCTGACCAGCTGTTTTCTTATCTCGTCCGTCATTTTAGCTTCGTTTTTGATCTTTCTAGAAAAGTCGGCCTTTAGCCTGCTACAAGACTATCTGTTAAGTCTAGCTTGTAAGTTCACCGCGAAGTATTAGCTATGTCGTGACTTTTTCTTAATTAATTTAGTCGCAAATCTTATAACTGTGCGTGACTAATTAACATGCCTTTATTATAAGTCCATTCTTCTGAACACCAGGTATGTTAGAATGTTATAGCTTTCCATTTTTGGTTATGACATGTACTCTTTGTAAATTTTAAAAAGTTAGTTTTACATTTTATATTGTAAATAATAATTCAAGCTCATAGAGTTTAATTCAAAATCTATGTAATTCATTTTTCTACAGACTAACTTTTAACTTTAACTTTTACAGCCTAAAATTTTAAATCTTATGCATTTACCACATCTTAGCCTATTTTATCAAGGCCTAGCCTATACAGTTATTTTCTGTACAAATTTAAAGCAGTGTAAACTAGAATTTTTATAAACTTTAAAGAGCTATATCCAATATTTATATCTCTGATATATTTAGTGTTACAAGCTAAGAACATTTTTAAGTTTACCATGTGCTTTGCTGACATGTAGAAACATTTAAATGTAACATTACATCAACCTTGGTTAAGTCCTGTAGTAACATTTACCATCTTTTTTAAAGTGCCTACTTGTCACCTTGTATCAAAAATATTATAAAGGCAAACTTTTAAAACTAACTGTTTTACTATGCTTTGTTTTATAGCCTACTTGCATTCTAAAAAAGGTTGTTATTTTGCTTAATGCAGTTTTCACTGGTGCAAGTATTACACATAAATGCAACAACTACTTA
>JAGFPH010004829.1:98674-110534 GCA_018207615.1 Philaenus spumarius | reverse complement strand
TCTATTATATAGTATTACTGCAAAATATCGTATTTACTCATTAAATTTACAATAAAAAGTATTAATGGTGTAAAACGTCTATTATTTGTTCAACCCTCCAAATTATCCGCCATTTTAGCTTATCCGCCCTTCCACCGGCCCGTTTATGGCGGATAACCGGGACTCTACTGTATAATATACTATTACAGGAATACATCTAGGCCTATGTACAGTACAGTACTTACTGTCAACAAAGTACTGAATATTCCAACATTTAGCAGACAGTTTAAAAATAGAAGTTTTGACAATTTTAATTGAATTTCTCAATTGAAACCCCATTTCATAACACATAAAAGCCAAAAGGAATCAGTGTTGAACAAAATAAAGTTGTGACGTTATAGTCAAGGGATTACTACAAGCACTTGCAAAAAAAAACCTTAAGCCTTACAAAAACTATTTAGGCTGCATTGTGGAAGAAATAAATAAACAAATTTAGAAATTTAGTTATTAGGTGATACACTTTTGATAAAGAAAAAATGAAAATTATGTCAATAAACACTAGAATTGATAAATAATTTAACCTAAAATATTAACCCTTTGCACTCGAAAGGCCACTACCAGTGACAACTTGTATTATTTCCCGTGAACTTAGTCCTCTCAGGTCGCATGGCCACCGAGAGTGGCCGCTCTTTCGTCGACATGTACTTGGCTACCATTTTGATTGGACAGCATCACCAGTTCGGAAATGTTTTGTTGAATTCACTTGACAAGTTGGTAAGTAGGTTAGAGCAAACATGAATATTTTATAAATAAGCTTATATAGCTTATTTGAAATAGAAAACACGGTATTGCTTAGTATTTTAACCCTCTTAAAGACATTATATTTACATTATATAAATAACATATGAAAACCAAAGTGGGATACAACCAATAGTCATTTTTTTAAATGACAAACTACAATAAAGAAAATGTTTTAAAACTGTACAAACTTACATTATAACATTATCCATTTTTATAATTTTATAATTGTCAACCATTTATCACAACACTAAAAACGACTAGTAAAGCACTGAATGAAAACATAGAGGTTATATTATTGGGCTCAATACATCTGTTATAAAAGGAGGGAAAGTAATCATGCCTTGTTCACATAGTTCAATAGTTTCTCTACAGATTCCAGCACTTTACACAGAAAATAATATAATTTGTGTAAAAAGAAATAGGTTTCCATAGATACGTAATGCTATGTCCACTCAAGGGAGCTATGCGAGTGTTCGCGGGATTTTGTATTGGGCACTCTTGAGTGGAAATACGGGCTGGGAGGAACAAGACTGCGAAAACAATTCCAAGCTGGTACAGAAAATGGCGTGGCCACTCCCAGTGGCCATACGACTCCAGAGGAACTTTTTTTTAAACGCTCTTCGAGCGCAAAGGGTTAAGGAAAATTATAAACAAGGCTTAAAACTAGTCAACAAGTATTAAAAGATTAGCAATAAATTGTTATGATAGGGTAAACATTTGTAAGGTACTCTGCCATAATATCAACTGCTTTGAATCAGTGAAAAATACACTTGAACAAACAGTTGTAAGTATTGGTAAGTTAACACCAATACTTGAAACACCAATACCCAATGTATTTAACATCAGCATCAAGAAAATAATTATAATAATATATTATACAATAAAATTGAAATAAATTAATAATAAATGAATCTATAGAAACAGGCCAGGCTAGCTTTGTAAGTAATATTATTTCAACAGGAAGTTACAACGGATGTACCAGCTTAAATTACTTAAGACACAAATACACTGCTTTGCGTTATTCGGTGTGAATCAACGAGTGCAGACACGCGATAAATACTGCCAAATCTGTAAAACTGGAAAGCCAATCAGAACAGTATAAAATTCAAATAGTCCAATCAAAAAATAATTCAAATGGTGAAACTGTGTGGTGGGGAAATTTTGGAGAGAACACGAGGTCTGTCATCTAAAAACTGTCGGCGAAGTAACATCAAGAACACAACTTTTAAAATGCCCTAGTCTAATATTTTCAACAAAAGTCATCTAACCATTAAATAATCAGAGAATTCAAATCATCGTTTTAACTATAAAAATCATCATATTAATACATAGAAAATCATCAAATAGTGAAAGTGCAGTGTTAAATTAAGATAAGTAAAAGGTCAATAAGTGGAGTTTATAAAATCATAAAAATAAAAGTGTAAAGTGTATGAGAGTGGGAGAGAACCAAAAATTATGTAAGTAGATATAAAATTTCATTTGATTGTTAAGGCAGATCTCGAAGGTTAAAATTAAATAACAAACGAAATCACATCCAGAGTATTATATCAGAAGTAACATTAAGATAAATCAAAAATAAAATAAATAATTATTCATTAATAAATAATTGTAATGGGACTGGTTCATTAGGATTAACTGAAAAGAGGGTTCTAAAACACCTCATAAGTAATCGAGATCAGTCACCGAACCAACTTAATATCATTAAAATAAATCGATAAATAATATAATACATTGTGTAATATCAGATTTTATTATGTACTAATAATTAGAAGAAATTTAAGATTTAATCATTAAAATTAAGACACATAGATTTAAAATTTAGGAGAGCGGGAAATTAAATTACTAGCACCGCCCTCCTTAGACGAATGTAAACTTTCACTTTATTACTTTAGAAAATATAAATTGAGTAAAAATTAATTGTATACATTTACATGTACTGTATTTAACTATTTTGTGAAAAATAATCATTGTAGGAATTGTTTTCAGAAATTTCAGAATATATTTAATAATGTTGTGAAAAGGTCTCTGCACTTATTTCTACCCAGTTCTTAGGAGTACGTCACATGCCAAGCTAAAATTTGATCCGTAAGAAGGATCTGGTGGAGCCCCCAAAACTTTCAAGGTAACCGTACAAAAACTTACATAACCTTACATGATAAAGTCAATCATAATACAAAGTCTTACATGATAAAGTCACCCAAGATTGCATAGTCTTACACAGTGTTTGGTATAAAATATTTGTATAATGGAATTTAATTGGTTTTGAATTTTTAAATAAATACTGTCCATAAGATATTATTACTTTCTCACTATACTATAGTATAAAGTATATTGAACGCAAACAAAATCGATGTTGATAGTTTTGTGGAAATATTGGACCCCCTGTGCCCAAAAAAACTGGTTTTTACAAAATGTCTGTCTGTATGTCTATATGTATACAAAGCTAGAGCGAAAACTATTCGATCGATTTCAAACAAATTTGCACCAGACATGTCAAGTAGGCCTGTATAGATGTACGAAAAACCGTTTCGTAAAATTTTGAAAAACAACCCCCTTTTTGGCAAAAAAAACCCCAAAAAATCTGTTATTATTTTTTTATAAAAAAAACGGCTCTAACGATTTTGATAAAATTTGGCTTATTTGTAGCCTTTAATGTACCCTACCATATGCAAAAAACCGCATCTTTCTAAAAATTCTCGTTTTGCTAATAATAATAATAATATTATCAAGGAAGACCAAAAAATAATGAAGGTTGATCTAAGCGAGGCTTCAGACCTCACCCATAGGAAGATTGATGACAATAAGAAGGCCATTGACGAGCAAACAGCGAGGGTGGAAGAATATTTAAAAAGAATAGAAGAACTAACTTCTGAGAACCTGCAACTAAGAGCTCAGGTTGACCAGATGCAGGTGAGACTCGAAGATATGGAGCAGTATGCACGCATAAATTGCATAGAAATACAAGGAGTGCCAGAAAAAAAGGGTGAGAATATATTGGAAATCGTGAAACAAATTGGTGAAGCAATTGAATACCCCTTCACTGAAGCTATGGTGGATAATTGCCATCGTTTGGGTAAGCGAGATCGTGGTCCAGCAGGCATTATTGTTAAGTTTGTAAGACGATTCGATAAGGAAGAGTTCATGAAGAAAAAGCGCAACAAGAGAGACCTGACGACACAGCATATTGGACTTCCTGTGAGCGAAACCATCTACATCAATGAGTCGCTGTCACCTTCCAGAAGGCGTCTCTATGCTATGGCGAGAGAAGCTAGAAAGCTGAAGAACTACAATTTTGTATGGACACGAGGTGGCAAAATATTTATGGGGAAAAATGAAAACAGCGCGTTCGAAGTTATATCAAGTAAGAATGACTTAGATAAACTAGTTTAAATGACTTCTAAACTTAGTGACAGAAAATACATAATTATGTATTTAATTAGTGTAGATGTATATGCGTGCATATATGTGCGTGTAGGTGTATGTGTGTATGAATTGTGTAAGGTTTTTGTATTATTTTCTTTTGGAAGGGCGGTGTTGTCATTGTATAATTGTTTTTGTTTTTTTTGTTTTTACTTGGAGCAGTTAAATTTCTCTTTTATTACTTTTGGGAATGAATAATGTTTTAAGAAATAAAATGTTTTGTAATAAGGATTTAGTTATGATACACCAAAATATAAGAAGTTTGCGTCGTAATTTTGACGATTTATTAATTAATTTATCGGTTTGTGAGAGATTGCCAGACATAATCGTCTTAACAGAGATATGGAAAAAAACAGTGAAATAGACTTATTCGCTATTGAAGGTTATAATATTATCCAAAATTGTAACGAGGACTATAGAGCGGGTGGGGTTATTGTGTATATTACGGAAAAAGTAAACTTTGAAAATGTTTCAACAACTTTATCTACATGTGATGCGGTATCTATTAAAATTAATCATTCTAACTTTGAGTTTGTACTTCTGGCTATATACAGGCTTCATAGTGCAACAGGGCAGGATTTTATCAGTGAAATTGATAGTTATCTTGCCCAAATAGATAAGGTAAATAATTTGATTGTTATTGGAAATATCAATATAAACTTGCTTGACAAATCAAAAATTGTCGACGATTACCAATTTGTAATATCTAGTCATGGATTGAAATCATTAATTAACGAGATAACAAGACCGGTTAGTAGTTCTTGCTTAGATCATGTATTGGTCAGGTTTAAACGAAGCAGTGCCTGTGACGTAGATACAGCTGTTCTAGACTTATGTATAACAGATCATAGTCTTGTTATTGTAGGCCTAACCTACGATAACGGCAGTAACTCCGATAAAGGCGCAGCTGGGCCTATGATCGTGCGGACTGATTATTTATTATTTCAAACACGTATCGCTGGGGTTGATTGGTCTGACATTTACTCGCAGAGTGATGTAAACAGAGCGTTTGATAACTTCGTCTTTAAATTTCTAAACTGTTTATCTATTTGTGAGAAACAATGTAATGTGCAGAAAAAATGTTTTAAAAATATTAAACCCTGGATTACGGATTACTTGTGTAAACAAATAATGAAGCGCAATAAATTGCACAAAAAGACTAAAATACATCCTAGCAACCTTAAGTTGATGGCATTCTATAAATCATTTAGAAATAAATTGCATCTTCAAATTAAAAAAAGTAAGAAAATTTATTTTGAAAGATTGTTTGAAAAAAGTTGTGGAAACTCAAAAAGAGAATGGCAAATAATTAATGAAATAACCGGGCAAAAGAAAAAATATTTGGAAATTAAATTAAGAAATGGGAATGGTAGTATCGTCTCTAACTCCTTAGATGTGTCTAATATGTTTAATAAATACTTTGTAAGTGTTGTTGATGACATTAGAAATAGTATTGTATTCCAGTCATGTAGTTCTGTCCAGGATCAGTTCATCACTGCCTCTGAAACGTTGTCCATGTTTATTGAACCAGTTACAGCATCCGAAATAGTCAAAATTATAACATCTTTGAAAAATAATAAAGCTCCTGGCATCGACGGAATAAGCTCAATGGCTTTGAAAAGCGTCTCGGGACTGATATCAGATGTTTTGTCATTTTTATGCAATTTAAGTTTTGCAGCCGGTATTTTTCCTAGACGACTCAAGACCGCTGTAGTCATACCAATCCATAAAAAGGGTGATAGGCAACTACCAGGTCAATACAGGCCAATTTCTTTGATCTCATCAATCTCTAAAATCTTAGAGAAGTGTATGAAATCCAGGCTTCTATCATTTCTTACAAAGACTGCCTTTTTTAGTAAAAATCAGTACGGCTTCCTGGTGGGTAGTAACACAGAAATGGCAATGCTCAATTTTATGGATGAAGTAATGACTGGGGTAAACAATGGGAAGAATGTTAGTAGCATGTTTCTGGATGTTACAAAAGCTTTTGATTGTGTGGACCATAAACTCCTTTTACAAATCTTATCAAAAAGTGGAGTCAGGGGTATTGTCAACGATTGGTTTTTAAGCTATTTATCTGACAGGGAACAATGTGTGCGGATCCAAGGGATTGTTGGGGAAATGGAAAACATAAAGTACGGAGTCCCCCAGGGATCAGTACTAGGGGCTATTTTATTTATTATATAAGTAAACAGCTTATGTAAAGGTAAGCTTCAGGGAAATATATATGCCTTTGCTGATGATACTGCCTTGTGTTACGTCAGAGATACATTGCAGGAAGTACAGTCAGCTATGCAAGCCGACCTAAATGCTCTGAGGTGGTGGTTTTCAAAGCATTACATGGTCTTAAATGCTGAAAAAACATGTTACATAAACTTTAATTTGAAAGGCGAGTCTAAATTGTTTACAACACCTTTATTGTATAAATGTATGAAGTGTGTAGTTGGGAATTTGGAATGCAGCTCGTGTATTGTAATAGAGCAAGTTGGTTCCTGTAAATACTTAGGAGTAATTTTGGATAAAGGTTTGACTTGGAAAATGCATATAAACACAATCAAATCCAACTTAAATAATATTTTGCGAGTATTCTTTTATTTGAAGGATATTGTTCCAGAGCCTATTTTGTGTAAAATATATTATTCTATGGTACATAGTAGATTAGATTATGGAATTTGTTGCTGGGGAGGTACATATGTCACTAGACTAACTCCTCTAATTGTAGCACAAAAAAAGTTTGTGAGACTGATTATGCACAAAAAGGAGAGGGTTTCGTCTTTACCATTATTCAGACACCTAACTATACTGCCTCTTAGATGTTTATACATATTTAAAGTTATGAAAGTATTTTATATAAGGAGTGGTCATTTTTCAGATTTGAAAAGTAGAACTTCTGTTTATTTGCTTAGACGTGGCAATAAAGCATTCATACCCAGGGCAAAATTGTCCATATATTTCAATTTTTGTACTAATATCGCCCCAAGAATTTATAACCAACTTCCGGAAAATATTAAGACGTGTACAAAATTTAACAAATTTAGCAAACTGTTGAAGTGCTATCTTTTGGGCATGGATAATGTTGAGAATTTGATGAAAGTGGTCTTGTAAAGGACGATTTTTATGGTGAAACATGTTGGTAAATTAAATCTTGAAATATGTATGTTGATATAAGCATTTTTTTACTGATATGGTGTGTCTGTGTGTGTGTGTGTGTTGTTTTTATGCATGTGTATGTGGTAAGGGTGTGTATGTGTTTATATATGAAGTTATATATGAGTGTATGTATGTATATTGTTAAGTAAATAAATTTAAATATAAATTGTAATTTATAGTTTGGATGCTTATTTAGAATTTTACTGAATTTGTTTAGTTATTTAGCAATACCTATTAACAAGTGATTTAACTGCTCCCACAAAAAACCCTAGAACCTCTGTTGTATTATTTGTTTCTGTATTATGCAACCTCAAAACGGGCAAAAGCCCTTGGAGGTGCATTATTTTCATTCTTTGAAATGTTAATTTTTGTTTTTGTTTTTTACTGAGAAGTATTTTTTTAATTTTCTTTTTTTAAGTTTTTTTATCTAAGTTAAGTTTTATTTGAAATTATTAGTATTTTTTCTGGTTTGTTTATTTGTTTACCAAGATGTGGTTAGTTTATATTTTCTTATTTTGTCTAGCTAAGTTTATATCTTTAATAATGTATTATGTTTCTGTGTTTAGTTAAGCTCGTATTTATGTATTCAAAGAATGAATAAATATATATAAAAAAAAAAATAACAACAGTTTTTTGGGGGGTTTTTTGGCCATACAAGGGGTTGTTTTTCAAAAAATTTCGTCCATCTATACAGGCCTAATTGACGGGTTTGGTGCAAAATTTGTTCGAAATCGATAGTATAGTTTTCTCTCCAGATAATAATAATAATATTTATTAGTTAATCTCCTACTTTAATAAATCACCTCTCCTACCCCACCTACAATTATTATGAAGTCACAATGAATCTGTTTAATAATTTAAATATGTTTGTGAGAAAGTATTTTTCTCACTAAAGTTATTTTAGATAAGATCAAGCTTATGGCTGTAACCTACTGCATCCATGTGTTTTAGTTAAATCAAGTAAATCTAAATATAAGTATGCATGCAATGCACAATTATGTAAAATATGTTGCTGGATCCTCTGTTGTGTTGTCTATTTTATAATTTCATTTGCACTTTTTAAACCTAGTATTAATTTTTACTACTAAATTTTGGGATTTCGGTTTGACCCCCCCCCCCCCTGGCTACGGCCTTGGTGTTATGTTTGTTTTTCTTGGGGAGCCAGTCTCAACGCAGGCAATATAATGTTTGGTAACAAATCTGTCAATATTGCACAAGTTTCGCACACGTATGAGTTCATAAATAATGAAATTGTAGTATAAAATCAGTAACTCACGTAAGGACCTGATTCTTTCTTGAGATGACTAATTTCTTCATCGGACATTACATCATGAAACAATAAAATAGGTGGGTCTATATGCAGTTCCTCCATCTTGAAAGGACCGATGCGTAGATGTGTTTTATTATAATGCACATAGTAACACAGCAGCTCTGCTGAGGGAACTACCGGTATTTTTTTTCTACACATTGAGTTGTATTGTTCTATTTCTTCAGGGAATAACTCTGGAACAGACTGAAGTAAATATTACTTAATAAATGAATAGGTAATGCTTACAAATTATTATTTATTATTAATATACTTTTACGCGATTAAGAGTTTTAGGTATTTTTCAGTCTCAAGTAATTTTCATTCAATAGGAAGTTTTTTAAAGAGAACTAGATTTAACTATTTACTAGGGGGAGACCCCTGCATGCTCCGCACGCCAACCCCCCTGTTGGAACCCGGTGTGCGCCGTATGGAACCCTTTGTGAAGTCAGCAAGGCTCAGGTCTACACTTTAATAAAAACCTAACCTAAAAATTATAAATACTAATAATTGATTTAAAATTTGAAATAAACTGTTAATGAAAATATTAGAGACTACAGCTGATTACTGAATCAACAATAAACATTGTAATTGTTAACATAACCCCAAAAATACAATCTACGCTAGGTTTTATACAGATGATGGGTAAAATCAGCTGTTATATTATATGAGCGTTTGCTCTTCTTCTGTTGTTAGACAAAATACCTTGTTTCTTTACAATCAGCTGATTGAAGAACTGTAAAATAAAATCATTGCATAGGTTTGGAAATGTTGATTTTTTAAATTTAAGAAATTAAGATGACGTAAAAGTAAATAAAACTGTTAATATAGAAAAGTTTTGCTTTTATTTAGTATAAACTGAAAGTAAATCGGTCCAGTGAAAGTCTCAGACAAACTGTCCAAAGGATTGAAAAAGTTGACTTTTTCTCACATGTTAAATCTCCATAAGAAAAGTATATTTTTCATTTTTGACCCATTTAAAGTAAATATTTTCAAAATACAAATAAAACCTGCTAATGTAAGACCGAAAACCTTTGTTTTGGTAAAACCCGCATGTAAATCGACCCAGTAGAAGTCTCAGACGAACTGTCCAAATGTTTTTTCCTTACGGCTTTAAACATATAGATAATGCAGTATAAATTACGGTCTATTGTGAAAATTCAGTATTTTTAAACTTAAAATTTTGTCCTACTACAATTACATAAGAAAATTAAAAAAACACATAAAATCCCTCCTTTTCACCCCCTCACCCGCCTCTTTACTCTCCACCCCAACATGCCTACACTTAACTAAAATAAATTAAACATAATTAAAATACTTAAAATTTTTTTTTTAATTACTATATTCAAAATGTATATTTAAAAGATCATTCTTATAGCCTGAAAATTTGGATAAACATGTGGAAATGCCATGACACAACACACTCTATTCTACCATGTATTAAAACAATACAAATTACTAGTGTGTTGGATTTCAGAAAAACATAGCTGTTGCCAACGTATAAAACATATTATCAACCAAACACAAAACACTACAAAATTTTCATACATCTGTGTATAAAAATCTCCTCATTATCATTTTACTTGCAACATTGGGAGTGAAAGTGTTATTTCACTTGTATTAAATGTCTTTTATTTGTTCACAAAAACTGCATGAACTATAGTAACTGGATTTTTTATGAAAATTGTCATATTTGGTATTTGCTATTACTACTTAGTTTAACACTACCTATATACGTTTATGTAAACTTGTTAATGTTTGTTTATACGCCTTTAGGGAAACTTTTATTTTTTCACAATAAAATCCCCACATTCTAAAAGCCGCTGCTTTGGAAACGATTGCGGAGCTACACAGCAAAGACAACTGGATCCATGTAAACACTGATGGATCAGCGCAGCGGTGAAACATGCCTCTGGAGCTGGCTTTTACAGCGACCACTTTGAGGGCTGCAGCCCTGTCGGAACTAACGCCAATAACTTGGATGGTGAGATTGCGGCGATAGTACGAGCTGCCGAAAAACTTTGTTCCATCTCCGGCAAATCAGCGCGTGTTGTGTTCTTCGTGGATTCGCAGGCCGCCATAATAGCGCTAACTAGTAATACCCCCACCGACTGTACAAACAATGAACAGAGGCCATGGCAGGCATGATTGAAAAAGGGTGGTACATTGTGCTACAATGGCTCCCTAGCCAGGTCGGCATTGAGGGAAATGAACGCGCAGTCCAACTAGCGAAAAAGGGCAACACCTTGCCACACTGATAATCCCGTATCACTATTGACAGCTAGAAGCCTGATTGAGGCACGGAAAAACAAGGGAAAGCAAAAAAGAAACGAGTGCCGGAAATATATGGAAAGGCCTGGCGCACTCAGTGCTGATACCACATAGAATACCAAGAGTATGCCAATTCTGTTGCCAAATTCAGACTACTTATATGCCATGACCATCTGCCTCGGAAATTTGCCCTCTGTGCAACATTCACAAGATGTACGGCCCACACCTTCAGAACTGAATAGCTCTGCAAGACGTGAAGGAGTGAAGTCAACATTCTCTACTGGTAGGCTAGGTGGAGAATGGCAGAGATGCCAAGATCTGGCATTGGATAAGGTAAAGTAAAGTATTTTTTTCACAAAAAATGCATGGATCTGGATTTATAGTAGCCTACCTGGATTTTTTATGAAAATTGTCAAATTTTGTATATTCTTACTATTACTTAGTTTAAAACTCTATATAGTTGCGGTATATAACATGGGCCACCAAACCCATACCACGGAAAATATGTATATTATTAATTAATTATATTCAGGTATTTTTCTTTAAAGAGATTAGAAATAAAATATGTTTTAAATGTTATGTGCCGTTTGATTTTACATATACTTATTTTATTTTTTACAAGAGTTCAAGCACGAGCTACAATTCATTGTGTAATGAAAATACTCTCAATATGTGGGTTGGCGTGTGAAGCACGCAATGCATTGTGTATTGAAAATACTCCCAATATGGGGGTTGGCGTGCCAATGCATTGTGTATTGAAAATACTCTCAATATGGGGGTTGGCATGCGAAGCTCGCAATGCATTGTGTATTGAAAATACTCCCAATATGGAGGTTGGCGTGCCAATGCATTGTGTATTGAAAATACTCTCAATATGGGGGTTGGCGTGCCAATGCATTGTGTATTGAAAATACTCCCAATATGGAGGTTGGC
>JAGFPH010004829.1:65894-98664 GCA_018207615.1 Philaenus spumarius | reverse complement strand
AAAAATACTCCCAATATGGAGGTTGGCGTGCCAATTCATTGTGTATTGAAAATACTCCCAATACAGGGTTTGGCGTGTGAAGCACGCAATGCATTGTGTATTGAAAATACTCCCAATATGGAGGTTGGCGTGCCAATGCATTGTGTATTGAAAATACTCCAATACGGGGGTTGGCGTGCCAATGCATTGTGTATTGAAAATACTCCAATACGGGGGTTGGCGTGCAGCAATGCACTGTGCGTCGGCCGCTTCTCATAGTGTTCAGTGTCAAGCTCACATGTGCGTCCTTAGCAGTGAACGTATTAAGCCTCATACCTTGGTCTAGCCACACCCTAGAAAATATCATATGGGCACCCATGGTATATCAACATGTTAAGGTTGCTTAGATGCCTTTAGGCAAACTTTTATTTATTTAACAAAAAATGCATGAACTAGTTAGTTCTAGAAGTACAATACCTAGATTTTTTATGAAGATGGTCAAATTTTTTATTTGTTAAAATATTTTAAAAGTGTTCGTATCACAATAAATTTTCTGTTCATTTAATTCTTACCTTGAGTTAAATAATATAAATTGTTTAGTAAAATGTCATGTCATCGTTTAGCCTATTTTATTTATTTTTTTTTTTTAAGAAGGAAATTTATATATTAGCTTGTTTTTAGGTTTTTTTAATTTTAGACCAGTGTCAACACTTTCTGCGCCATACTTAGTTCTGACAACTATTACCAACAGATATGTCAGTTTTTGATAATTTATCACAGTGGACCACAACATTTTTTTTACTTATACTATTTTAAATTGAGGTAAAATGTAGTTTTGTACTAACAAATATATATATATTACATTGTAAACAGCACTTATATCCGTGTATCAAAATGACGCACACGGTTTCTGCAGAAGATTTTTATCTAAAATACCGCAACTGTAAGCTACAGTACCGCTAACAGTGGAGTTTTTTAAAACCCAATGCCTGATCTGTTTACCCAGAGACCAGATCTAACAGGCATTGCATTCAAATATATGATAACTGAGAATCGAAATGATTCACAGAGCTTAGAAAAAGTGACTGCATGCGAGGCAATTCTATACACACGGACCCAGGGCCGGCCCGAGCTATACGCTAACTACGCGGCCGCGTGTGGCGCTGTGATGCGGGGGGCGCTGAACTAGAGGCGTATAAAGTTTAAATCAACCAACAACGCACAATCTATATCTGGCATAAAATTTCCGCTTATTTGTCGTTTTGTCAGTTACAGTTGCCAAGCAATTCAACGAAATAATATTAAAAAAGACTGAAGTAATTGGCCTATTACTAAATCAACTCATATTACCTATTACTGATTAATAATAATAAGTAGTATTAAGAGAATATCTGTCAATCTGTGTTTGTGCTAATAGTAGTGGACTTCCGAATTATTTTGGGCTGTGGGCGGCCGTAGCCGCCGGAAGTTAGACCGAGCTTATCGTTCAACTTACACCTTACACCCTTTGAACCCTTTCACGAGTGAATAGACTCGTCCGCGTGAGTCATGCAGTTTTTACTCCACCCCACCTTCCCTCACCCTCACTCAGTACAGTCTACAGTACAGTCAGCTAACAACTAGGCTACGTGCTATGTTTGGTTCAGCGTTACTCACTTTTTAAGCTTATTTTTCACAAGTTTTATTTTGTATAGTCATGGTTTTGGTTTTGTAGTAGACATAAAATTGTTACATAAATTGTGATTTGAAGAACATAAGTAATGTCCAGTAACAAAAAGCCATCGGGGGCATTTGATCGTAAAAGAAAGTTGCAGCATGCTAAAGAAGATGAGAAACAATCTAAAGCGTTGCAAAAGTTTTTTTATAGCGTCAAGTGCGAAAATTTACGATAACGAGCTGATTGAATCTGACCATGACGATGCCGGTGATGACAGATTATCAATGTCACAACCTGTACCTGGATTATCAGGAAGTCAAGAATCAGTTGAACAAGTAAGTATTAATAGGTGTAAATTTGTATTTTGTTGTTAATGACTCAGCATGCGCAAATAAATTCAATTTTAATGAATGGTAGGCTACTAGATGATGATCATGATTTTGAACACTGAACACCATATAGTGCCATTATCAGAGAGCAGTGCGTGTTTAATTTTTTTATTTGTATATTTTGATATTTAAAATATTGTATTATTAATTTGTCGATTTCAGATGCCATGCTTTTATAACCTAATTTGGAAAACTCGGCACAATGATTAATTTATTAAAGATATAGTTTTAGAAAAATATCTGACTTAGTGCAACCCATTCGTTTGAAAAACGGTGGCTGTTTACAGATTAAAGCCTCAATTAAAAAAAACTACATTTAATCAAACAGTCACCATTTAAAAACGGAAGATTGGATTCAATCAGTTTTTATTCAAAATAGGTGTTGGTTAAAAGTTGTTCTTGAGTTATGAATTAAAGATTTTAAACTCAAAATGGATGATATATAGGTAGGCAATTAAGCCTTTATAGAGAAAGTGTTAATCTTGATTATATTTTTGTTTTGACTCATATAACCATTGCAAATGAAGGGTAAACACGTTGGAGTTCAGAAGAGAATCCTTGATTTAAATCGTAGAGCCTTTTATGTGCCATGTGGGAACCACTCATTGAACTTGGTTATTAACGATGCAGCTCTATCGTGCAACAGTGCAGTAGAGTGTTTCAGTACTTTACAAGAAATCTTTAACTTTTTTTCAAGTTCTACCCAAAGATGGAGTATTTTGCTCACGTCACAACCCTCACAGTAAAACCACTAGCAGAATCGAGGCACTGATGCCTTTGAGATATCATATCGAAGAAGTATATGATGCACTATATGAAGCCTCTCAAGATCAACAACTTGATGCATTTGGAAGAAACTCAGCCTTAGGACTCTTAAAAAAACTGCAAAGCTTCAAGTTCTTGTGCTGTTTAGTGACATGGTATGAGATCCTGCACAAAACAAACATGGTCAGTAAACTGTTGCAAAAAGTCACAAATGACCTGCAAAGTTCTATGGATCTCATTAAAAGTGTGAGATCATTTCTTGAAAAGATGAGATCTGATCAAGGACTTAACAGCGTGATAATAGATGCAAAGGAACTTGCAGAAAAAATCAATGTGCCTGCAGAGTTTGAAAAAAAAACATCAAGTCCGGCCAAGAAAGGTGAAAAACAGTTTACTTATGAAAGCGCAGATGAAGCAGTAAACTATGGAATGGATGCCTTTAAGGTCAATTTCTTTTTTGTTGTGCTAGACAGAGCAATATCCTCAATTCAGGAGAGATTTGAACTAATGGAAACTCATAGTTCTAGTTTTAATTTTTTGTATGATATCCCAAGTTTGGACAAGAGTATTAACGATACAGATTTTAAAAAAGCTTGTAAACACCTTCAAACTATTTTGAGTGATGGAGAAGACTGTGACGTGAACGGAAATGATCTCTTTGATGAACTAAGAGTGTTTTCACCAATGCTGCCTTCTGGAAGTCACCCAGCAGGAGCTCTGTTTCTTATAACCAAGCGTGGTTACGTGGATACTTTTCCAAACGTTTTTGTCGCATTGAGGATTTTGTTAACGCTCCCAGTGTCAGTAGCCAGTGGGGAAAGAAGTTTTTCTAAGTTAAAACTCATTAAAACTTATTTAAGATCTACTTTGAGCCAAGAACACTTGAATGGGCTAGCAATCTTGGCCATTGAAATGACTTATTGAGTAAAATGGACACTGAGTTATTACTCAACGAGTTTTCAAAAGCAAAAGCAAGAAAAATTCATTTTCATTCAAGTTTTATTTGTGAAGAGTTCAAATTACTAATAATTGTAATGTAACTATATGTAAAGATGATGGCCTGTAAATAATTATACTTCTGGTTTGCAAGTTTTTCTTTGTGTATTATTAAAACATACCTGGCTTCTACCTTTAATTTCTGGTTAATATTAATATGTGTTACAGGTGCACTGATTTATAGTGGTTTGGTTAGTGGGGGGGGGGGGGCGCCAATATGTTGTTTGCTTACACTTGAAAAAGACCTAGGGCCGGCCCTGCACGGACCACTGGTAAGTTCAACTGTGTATCATATTGATACACATAGACTTAATTTAAGAAACAACTGTGTATCAAATTGAAACGCATGGCGCTAAAAGCGTTAAGAATACAAAATCCCTAGACAAAACTTTTTTATAAGAACTCAGTATAAGATTATTTTTTGTTAAAATATGCTTACATTATGTTAAAAGTACTAATTAAATGACCTTATGCTTACAGCACTAATGAATGAGTAATTCCAACAGACAGATTTCAATTGATGACCTTGGTATATTAAAATGTAGCACTACAAGCTGCGCTATAGCAGCCCCCAAAAGATATTATTTATTAATCGGTAGATAAAAGTAAAGATACTTACAGGTTCTCTGTGTTTGAGCTTTTCTGCTGCGATTTCAGAACATTTCTTCAACAGAATAACGTTAAAGTCCTTGACTAGATAAGCAGGAGGTGTGTATTCAGGATAAGCGGTTAACAATTGCTCCACATAATTTGATGAAGTTTTTTGATCACCTGAAGCAATAAGACATGACAAAAAATGTTTTAATTTAAGTCAACTATTCCTTTATCATTAGTTACTTTTAGCTCGACCTACTGAATTTTTGGGCAGATGCATGTCCATTCAGCATACATATTCCAACCAAGGTAGAAACTGAACACCACCAATTCTAGTTTTGTAGAACACCTTACAAATAATTCTCAAATTAAATTATTTTCGATAATTCTAAGAATTAATCGTAATTTCTAACCACATCGTATTACTGACTCGGAAAACCTTATCGTCCGTACTTCCAAGCTTTCCCGGGAACGAATCATTCAACGTACACTCTTGACAAAGTTTCCTCAACATACAGGAACCAGTTTCAATTTTTCAAAAGATTTGGTAGTAATGTGCTCGCGTTTAAAACAAAACTTGATTGCACAAGCGTGTTTACATTTCACGTCGCAGCAATACATAGTAAATAATTAACACTTTGAACCCTGGACCCTTAACGCATTGTCGTGCGTAGCTACCTGGAGGTTTTGGTAGAATTAAAAAAAAAAAAATCTGTTAGGCTACTTATTTTATTTAAAAGTATAACATATTATATATCATTTTAAAGACAAAATAAGAAGCTTTAAGTAAATGTAAATACTTCAAAGGTTTATTAAAAATACAAAATGGTAACAAATTATGAAAATGATGAAAAATTGTACAAAAAAAATAGCTACATAGTCCTTTAGTTTACAACAAACACTTTATTTACACTTTACAAACACTAAAAAAACACTTACGAACTATAAACTTTTCATCAATAAAATACCACTAATAAATAAAAAAAAACTTACAACACAATCAGAATTAAATGGAAATACACATCGTCATCGAGTTACATCGCTAAGCAGACAAAAGTCGATTACTGAATGCACACAGCTGATCAGACACCATCTGATATTTATATAATATTTTTGTTGGCCAGTGTTATAAAAATTCCAAAGGCCAAAGACATACAAACTAAAACAACTAATAAACATGATGAGAATGACTAAACTCAAATATATGCCAACTAAGCTGAGTTATAGAATTAAATAGAGTGACCCGAGGTATACTCGGGCTTCGGTAGCTGGCGCCACGAACTTGGCCCGACCTATACTCGGGCTCAGGGTTCAAAGTGTTAATTGCTAACTTACCTATTGTAACTTGACTATTACATAGTTATGAGTTTTGATTTAACTAGTAGGTTCCCGCATAAGTATAACCCGCATTAAAAATAAGCAATTTAAATGAATGTCAGGTAATAATTGATCCTTACCTTTCCTCGTGATTTGAAAAACAATCTCAAATAAGAGTTTCCTCTTAATATGAAATGTGTCGGTAAGCAATAAAATCATTTTTCAATTAATTTTCTACTAGTTTTTTTCTCTAACTAGCAAACAAATGTGAAAATTTAATATTGCACCTTGAGGTGCCTTCGGATCTTTTCCATCCACCTAAGCTAAATATTTCATATTTCTGCGTGTCATTAATTTGGCTGAATATTTCGTATCAAGGCCGTAGCCAGGGGGGGGGGTAGGAGGTCAAAACCCACCTGATATCCCAAAATTTAGTAAAAATTAATACTAGGTTTAAAAAGTGCAAATTAAATTATAAAATAGACAACACAACAGAGGATCCAACAACATATTTTACATCATTGTGCATTGCATGCATACTGATATTTAGATTTACTTGATTAAACTACAATACACATGGATGCAGTAGGTTACAGCCTTACTCTCTTGTGAGCTTGATCTGATCTATTAAATAAGAAAACTATGAAGGTTCAACAAAAATACTTTAATTTAAACATGATGTTATTTAGCTTCCAAGAATGCAATTATTATAATAATGGGTAATTAATTACCTTATTTTTATCCGTCGAGCACTCTAACATATATCCTTTCTGGATTACCGGTTTCGGTGGTTCATCATCAGATCAACCTCAAAAATGATTCATTCCACTGTTAAACACATAGCGTCGGTAAACGGTTATGAACGAGGATTAGTCGACAGACTAATTAAAAAACACAAAAGAAAAATAAATAGCGCAAAAGAACTACCCAATGAACCGAGAAAGAAAGTAACTTATATACCCATTGAGTTTAACAGGAAAATTGAATTTAGTTTAAAGAAAGAATTGAGAAAATATAATATCATCCCGGCATACAGAACCACAAATAACCTCGTCAACTTTTTGAAGCCAAAGAATAATAATCCATCTTTTGTTAGAATGAACACATCAGGTGTATATAAGATTACGTGTAGTGATTGCTCTAAATTTTATATCGGTCAAACTGGACGATCTTTCACCAAACTGTTTAAAGAACACCTACCTAAACCCACGCTATTTGAACAGAGATCCAGTTTTGCCAAACACCTCATTGATTTTGACCACAAATACGTCAATGTTCATAATAACCTGAAAATTCTTCATACATGCAGAAAGGGCCGTTTGCTGTCATCCCTAGAGGAATTTGAAATATATAGTGCATCAAAATATGATCCAGTAAATATGTTAAATGGTAAACTGCATTATTCATCTAATGAATTATTTAACACAGCCATCAACCTGAGATAAAATTGTTGACTCAATACCATCATGATTGGACATCCTTATCTCATATATAAGATTGCACAAGACCACAGTTGTACACATGCCCTCCATGAAATGACATGTGTAGAGGAGTCCTCATGTGATGTGTAAAGTTGTTTTTTCAGTGTATATTTTAAATTTGTTCAAGTGTTTGTGTTTTTTAATGTTTTGTGTTAATTGTGTATAGTTTATTACGAAGTGTTCCACAACAGTGGAATGAATCATTTTTGAGGTTGATGATGGTGGCATGAACCACCGAAACCGGTAATCCAGAAAGGATATATTTTAGAGTACTCGACGGATAAAAATAAGGTAATTAATTACCCATTATTATAAAAATACTTTCCTCTAACAAAACACGCAATGCTCTTTGTATTGAAAATCCTCCCAATATGGGGGTTGGCGTGCAAATTACTGTGCGTCGGTCGCTTCTTATAGTGTTCAGTGTCAAGCTCACATGTGCGTCCTTAGCAGTGAACGTGTTAAAAGGGTTTAAATTCAAATCCCCGGTCATGGCCTGACACCCCCCTCCCCGATACGTTTTCCTGGCTATAGCCTTGTTGCATATCATGGATAAATGTTTCCTTTTATTATTATAGACGTATAGACCTCTTAAATTGCAATAAAAGTGTAATAACATAAGCAGAATTTATGCTTAACTACTCATATCAAAATCTATAGTTTCAATCACCTCTTAGAAACGTTTTTCCTACTTCCTCCATTTGATACATAAAATTATAGTGCAAATGCTTTGAATTACTTAATACATTGTTTAAGAGATTCTATTAGGAATAAGAAGCAAGATAAGCAATAAAATTATCTTATGCTCCGGCCGTTCTTATCATTTAGTTTGCTTTCCCATTTCTAATCTCAAATTGTTATGTGTGATGTTTGATACGTGTGTGTGGGATGTATGTGAGTGTGGGTGAACAAATGTGTATCTGCCTAGGTAGAGTTTAAACACTAATTTAGGATTCTTAGAGTAAATGTATTTACAGAAACAAACACTCACACAACTCGTTGACTAAACACGTTTATAGAAAATGTCTTTCACTGTGTGTGTATTCTACACACAACTATTAACAAAGTAATGAAAACAAACGCACAATTTTTAGTAAACTGTACTGTATCTATTGAATCTTGCCGACTACGGTTTCGGCATCGATGGCACTGACAAGGCAGTTTAACGCAGACTTAGGAGCAGTTGATACTGCTGTTTAGACAACATAAAAAACAAAGCCATATCATAATTAATGTTGAAATAGACAAACTGGAAAATAAAACAAAAGTATATTCAGTAAATGTAAAAATTGTATTAAGCCTGTGTATCAATGTAAATTAAGATTTGATATAAAAAAAACTGTAATTCGCTTATTACTTTGCTTGAAAAAACTTGAAAAAAATTGTTCAATAACTTTGCTTGCTTACTCATTAATTTAAACCTTAAAACCTACAAACCTCACAAGTGTAATACTTAAAATATTGAGGAGGAAAGAAATATATTTACAACAATGTTCAGCCAACTTCTAAAAACAAATGTGGAAGAGTATTGCAGAGAAATTTAATTCTTGAATTTCTTTCACACAAAATTACGTAACATGTCTTGAAACTCTAACATTTTCACTGGCCATAATAGCGATAGATGCAAGTCTGTTTTCTACCATTGTAGACCTATGGCACTATTTGACAATCTAATTTTTGAGAATGATCTTTCCTCAGCAGCATTGGTGATCACTAGTGAAAAAACGATTGGGAAACGTAGCTTGCAGTTTGTTTTCAAAAATTACATCGTACGGTTGTATCGCTAAAATAACAATCTTCGGTCCCCTCGGCCTCAAGTTACACCACTGCCAGGGACAAGATTAACTAACTTAAACAATACAGTAGTGTGTGTAATCCATACAAATTACCTTTAGGATTACTAAAGAATAATTACAGCTAAATTTCTTATACTTAAGACAAACCTTCAAAACAAGTAGATAAAGCTATGGCTTCAAGAAGGTACCCTTTTTTCAAAGACTTATCTTCATCGACTTTATTTAAAGCTTGGAGCAACCATTGAGTAGAAGAATTGTAATAGTGCAGAGAGAAATAATAATAAGCTAACTCTGCACAGTCCTCAGCTGAAAAATATGACCAAGTTCGTTAAAAATATGCTATAATAATCAGAACTAAGTTACACATTGAAACGGCCAATCGACCGATTCAATTGGGGTTAATTAATTACATTAATTAAAATAAATTCAAAGTCATTATAACAAAAAGATTAAAGCCAAAGGGTGTCTAAAAAGCCCAAAATTAAGATAAAAAAGTAGTTTCCAATGTGAAAATAGTCTTTATTAATAATTTTGAAGAATTAACTAAAATTGTGTTAGTTGAATACGTACAGACGATGACGTATGCTTTAGCGACAAAATCGAGCCAAAACCTTGCAGGAACGGACAGGAATAGACTTGTCCAGTCTTGTCTAAATTTGGTTGAAATGAGATAACATTGAAAGATAGGGGTTTGTAATATTATTAAAAAAAGTTGTTATTATTAGATTTATGTTGAACGGATAGTTAAATAAGCAAGGAGTAATAAAAATAATTTTGTTATGATAATTTGTTAAAAAGTTATAGACAAAAATGTAAGCGTAAACAAATTGAATTGGCAGAATTTGAACAAAATCCAAAAACAAAGTAGAGTCATTTGTAGAGTTAAAAAGGGTTAAGAAAATAAAGTAATAAAAATTATAAAGTTATAAAGTTTAATAGCTAAAAAATAAAGTTTAAAGTCATTCTTGGGCATAAAAGGGCCAATAACTCATAAAGTTCAAATGTAATTAAATCATAAAAAATAGCATTTAATAGAGTCAATAATAGGGCATAATCAAGCCAAAGTTCAAAATAAATAAATAAGTAGTTTTGTAAAAATAAATTAATAAGAAACTTTAGTAATTCAAAATGAATACAAGGGAGAATAATAAAAGGGAAATATTGATAAAATAGGGTATATATATGTGTAATAAATTGTAATGCCATGTGAGAAATGAAAAGAGCTTTAAAGGGGGGGGAATGGAACGTCGAAAACCAAACGAAGGCAATTAGAGAGAAAAAAAGCTGAATAACTAAACAACCAAACAAGTCGAGGAAAGCAGCTTGCATCCCCTCTAACTTTAGTTTAGCACGAATCGCCAACGAGTGAACATCTGACCGAGCTCCGAGAGTACTTAGAGAAAGTCGAAGGGTGATCAGTTACGGTGTGCGTTACGTACTAGCTCCGGCCTAAAGCTAAGTCGGGTCGTGATAATTTCTGGAGAAGAATATCCATATAAACGGCCTATCTAGCCAAAAGATACTAAAATAAACCAGGAGAGGACAACTCTAATAAAGTCCAGGAGAAGACAACTGTAAACCGAAGAAACCATTCTGGGGAACAAGGAGAACAACTTTAAATTGCTGGAAACCAACAGAAAGAATTACGCGTCGAACTTCTTGTGTTCTGTAAGTGGCAAACAATCATTGTTACTTATAATTTTAAATAAATCCCTTTTTTGCAAAATAATAAATAAATTAAATTAAATTAAATAAATAAATTCAAGTAGATTCTGGGGAAATTGAATAAAGTAAACTCGTTTAGTAAATTTCATTACTCACAATGGCAAATCGTCGTATGTAAATAATAGAATCATTAATATACAAATTTTAATTAATAAATTAATTCATCACTTTGCTACTTTTCAATATACGTAATTATAAGTTAAATATTAATAAATTTCATTGTGTTTTTGAAAATAATAATTTGTTGTTTCAAAGTTAATGCATTTATGTTTAATCAATAAATCGTTTTGTGTTTTCAATAGAAAATTTTGAATATATAATTTACGAATCCAATCAAAATAATCCTAAAACCATTCAGTGCTCTAGTGTAATTAAGTCAGCAGGTGAGTTATTCACGGATCACTACAAATTTAACTCCAAAGGGAACGATCCCGAAAAAGAGTCTAGAATTGAGTTAGTGTACTACACAGAAGACCAAAAAGGTCTAATTAATTTAAATTTAAAAAATTTAAGAATTGGAAACAAAAGGTTTTCTTTTTCTTGCCCTCGCCAAACCTCTCAAATTGTTCTAACGGGGTAGTATTAGGGAACAACATCAAATAAGGCCTGAAAACACTTGGGTGTTATTTGATGAGGGAAAGTTTTAAAGTTAACAACAAAAGGTTGTATTTATTGAATAAAGTAAAGCGGAGGGAGGTTTGCGCGTGGCAACAAGTTGTAACATCTTATACAGTAGTGCAAATTCTAGCCTAGTTGTGATTGTTTATTTCCAATAATTCCCTTCCTACAATTAACTAACAGATGAAAAGTAAGGATGTAAGAAAAATTCCTCTACAAACCTGAAATGATTAATGTCATAAAAGTGCACTATATTCAAATCATGAGATAATTTATTGAACACGTAAATTCTACTTCAAGCTGTGGTCAGATAATTCTTTATACTTTATGTTTGACAATAAAGTTAAATGCTTGTTTCCAGTTGCACTTTATAAAATAAAATTGCAGGGAGCAAAACTGAATACTTGCAGTTGGAATATTGCTTTAACCTGAATAATAATGTTTAACAATTTATTTTCATTTCTAATTTTATTTATTTTCATTAACAATTTAAAATTTTTTTATTGAAACTATAGTTTCATGAAAAACTAATAATCAGTTTATGCCTAATGTCAGAATTTATCTTAAATCAATATTACCTCATTGAAACTTGGCGCCCATACCTAGGAAGGGAAATATGTATAGCCAATTATTAATTATAGTGAGGTATTTTTCTTTAAAGAGATTAGCACTAAAATATGTTTTAAATGTTATGTGCCATTTGATTTTAAATATATAGGTAGTACCATTTAGGATGGCACGTGGTTTGCGCAGAAGCAGTAATGCCCTTCTCCCTCCAACACCAGTCTTTGTCGTTTTGTAAGAAAAATACAGTCTGTGTCAAATCCATCGATTAGAGGGCCGCCGAGCAATTTTTAGTATTGGACGCGCTTTCAATTACAAGCTTCTGCACAGTACTAGGATTATTTAAATAGGACAAATTTTATATATTTGTAATCTGCGTGAAATGTTGCAACTAACAGTATAAATATCTTCCAGTTTAGTAAATGTTCAGAATTTATACAATAACAAATACTTTGATTTTTTAAATCGGGACATAAAAAAGTAGTAAAGCGTAAACTTTTTTTATTTTTAGGGTAAAAAGAAACTTCCAGCGGCAAAGTTGTAGAAAATTAGTTGATCTACATATTTTATTTCAAACATTTTTCAGTCAGATGTTTGGTTTGTCCACAAATCACTTGCAAATAAGCGCAACCAATATTATCAGGTATAGCCTAATGTAAACATATTGTTTTTTTCTTTTTCTTATATCTATAGTTTATTTATAATAATTAACTGAATTGAAGAGCGGGACAGTTAATAATTTAATGTAATGTAAATATATTGGTTTTTTTATATCATACTAAATTCATAAGAAACTACTTGAAGAGTTGGACAGTAAATTATTTAATGTAATGTAAATATATACTATTTTTCTATTTACTTATATCTATAGTAAATTTATAATAAACTACTTTATAAGTTATAAAATAGCCTTTAATTTAAATTGTATTTTAAGCGTGTTTAGTACATGTTTTATTTAAAATGTCTCAATATCATAAAGTAAATACTGTAAGCCAACATAACTAGGGTTGACTGTACAATGCCCCACCTAAACTTAGGAGGGAAAGTGTGGTGGGATAGGTACTCTGTCTCACTCGCACTACCCGCCCTACGCGCCATCCTATATGATTTTAACTATACTTATTTTATTTTTTACAAGAGTTCAAGCATGAGCTGCAATGCATTATGTATTGTAAATGCTCCCAATAAGGGGGTTGGCGTGCAATGCACTGTGTGTCGGCCGCTTCTTATAGTGTTCAGTGTCAAGCTCACATGTGCGTTCTTAGCAGTGAATGTAATAATGTCCCATACCCCGGTCTAGCTCCCCCCCCCCCCCTATAAAATATCATATGGGCGCCCATGCATTGATACGTGTTATAATTTCATAATAACTTAATGTGCAAGTAACGAGTTTCAGCTTTCAAAATATATTATTTTTTGTGCAAAATATATTTAACATATATTGTAAAACTTTAAAACTCAAGTGTACCTGTCATTATTGAATATTTATCAACACCAGATAAGTTTCCCTTTGCTAAAGTTTCTGCACTGAATTGATAAACATCCTGAAGCCTAAAAATAGCTTTTACAGCGCCTAGAAAATCATCTCTTCCTGGAAGTTCATTTTCTCCTAGAATAACTAAACAGAAAGATTATGTGAATGATTAAAAACAGCAAATTAAATAGCAATTACAGAGTGTGGATTTGATATAATACTTAGGACACACAAGACAGGAAATTTAAAAAAAAATTTGTGTGCAAGACCACACATTGGAAGTGATAACTTCTACGACCGATTTATATTTTTATCAGTATTAATATTAGAGGAGAATAGGGGTCAACAAATTACACAAGTCAATATATTGTCAAAAAATATTATATCATATTTTGAAATTGCATAATTATAATATTATAATATTATTATAATTATAATGTTATTATATTATAATTATAATAAGTATGTGAAAAACAGTGATCATTATAATGTATTTTTTTATAGGGTTTGCAGATTACAGCATCATCGTCGTGGATGCTCTAGAAGAACATGTCCTAGAAATAAGATGGAAGAGAGTATCGCCACAGTCAAAAGATGGCTGACTAGCAGAGGCCTAGAAATGGCCGTCAAAAAACGGAAGCAGTCCTTGTTACAAAGAGAAGGACATTCAGGACACCAAAGCTTGTCATTAATGGTGTGCGGATCGACTGGAAGACGCAGCTGACATACCTTAGAGTAGAAGTGGACAGAGGACTTTCTTTTGGACCACATGTACCTTCTTTAGTGAAGAAGGTATGTATGAAGGCCGCCACTGTAACAGGTAACCTATTGCGCTTGATGCCCAATGTTAGAGGACGAAAAGAAAAAAAGACGGTTGTATGCAAGTGTGGTTCATTCCATAATACTGTACGCAGCACCGGCCTGGAGTGAAGCAATGACAAAGCAAGTCCATAGGAGAAGGTTGCTGTCAGTCCAGAGGCAAGTAGCACTGAGAGTCACTGCTGCATATAGTACAGTCTCGCAAGTTGCGGTAATGGTTGTAGCAGGAATACCACCAGTGCACCTTTTAGTTTGTGAGAAAAAGGAGGTTTACGAGGAACATAAGTTGAAATGAAGCCAAAAACCACAATAAGTATGGAAGCTAGGGAGAGGCTTATTGATAGATGGAAGGAGGAATGGGACAACGATAACAACGGAAGATGGACCCATAGAATTTTAAAAGATCCAGGACTGTGGATGAACAGGAAATATGGTGAGGTAAATTTCTATTTAAAACAAGCGTTTACTGGACATGGTTGCTTTAAATATTGTTTATGGAGATTTAAGAAAATTGATAGCAGCATTTGTGACAGCTGTGGACAGGAAGATTATGTGGAACATAATCTGTTCAAGTGTAAAGATGGAAAAAAACTAAAAGAAGAGCTACAAAACAAGATAAAAGAAAAAATTGTTCTGGAAAATCAACGCTGATGCTAAGAAGTAAAGAAAAGTGGGATGGCAAACCATCGTAACGGTGATGAAGAGGAAGGAAGAAGAACTGAAAAATAAGTAAGAAGATGCCTGAACAGTAGGACAGTCATGCGACTGAAAGGTACCCGGTTGTTCAGGAAGTTATGCTACTAGTGATACCCTGTCCAACAACAAGGGCCGGAGAAAGAGGTGTGTTTTTAGTGCGTCATTTGGGCCAACAGGGCATGTGCCTGCATATTTTCCACAACTCGCGCAAAAAAAAAAAATATATTTATTTAGTGACTAATGATTTTGACTTTTTTGAGTGAGGTATTAGTGTATGCACTCTACATAAAATTCTAAGAATAATTCAATATGTAAGGGATTATTATTATTATATATAATTATTATTATAACTATCCCGAAATAAATACTGCTTACATTATACTAATCACTATTATAATTATAATAACATATTATTATATACTACGTATTGCCTATTCCCTCTAGACTATCTGACTTGTGACTGTGCAAAAAGTTCGTGATGCGAGATTTTCAGAAACATAGTCAAGCTTTTGACTAATAATAGCAAAACTTCTAATAATAGAAGTTATCACTTCAAAAAACACTAATTTAATGCAATTAGATTTATTATTATCTAAAAAACTAACATGTTCCTAAACTAGAAACAGAATTTGAGTAAAAATGCATTGCTCTATCATCCTAAATTTGTAAAGTCATAAAATTTCCCACACCTCTACAGTTAAGCCTTCATAGTGCAACACATTGTTATACACTTTATTATTCAGTCCACATTGCTACTTTTCTTGAAATTATAAGTTCAGAAAACCTAGAAAAATGTTTAGGCCATACAGTATTTATATATTTTGAAATTTTAAAATACATAAGTCTAAAGAAGAGAAGTGATTTGATTGAGGAAAATTCCCTGCGCAATATCAAATTAAAGTGGTTCTGTTTGAATAAGCAACAAAAGTGTTAAAACAGTCGGTAACTCTTGATCTAATAAAATGCAATTCACATGTGTTTGTAATAAATAGTCTGGGTGGAATCCCATTCCCAAATTATAAATAGGAAAAAATATTCATGTTTTCATAATGTATAATCGTGCAACGTAATTTGCAGTTAGTTGTTAAATGATTTGTATAATATCAAACACAAAAATAAATTGTATTTTCCTGTGAACCGCCATTTCAATTTCTTTGTTTGACAACTAGAACAACACTAATAATGACTCACGAGGAAGAAGTACTCATGAAAGATGGTACCATACAGTAAGATATAGCTGGAGTATAGTTTAAACCACTCTAACGCAGGAAATAGTTATGCTAAATTATAGATTACTCTTTTCAGATTTCCAGTCACTACCAAGAAAATGTTAATCTATTCTTTTAGTAACAAAATATTTTGCAGTCTAATTTCTAAAATCAATGTATTTTCTTACCTAAACTTACCTTGTTTTATCGCAACAATTAAGTTTCTATAATCTAAATTCTTAATTTTTAGGAAGTGTCATGTATTACCTGATGTATTGGGAATAAGACTGAGTGTTTTGGGCCACTCCTTCGTAAGCCTTTTGATCAATGAGAATGCATTGATTGGATTACTCACATAGGTTTCTTTGTTCCTTACATTGGACAAGGCTTTCACGCTCTGTTCATAGCGACTGAAATATATTGTTTGAAAAAAATTATTAGATAAATATATTGGTTTTTATTGATTTTATGCTCTAAATAAGCAAACAATTAATGAGTAATGTCTATACAGCACAACGAATTTACGCTCAAATAGCAAATAGTGGTTAAAGTTAAAGAAGTATTCCTAATTTTGTAAAGGCAACTTTATGTCAAACGAAATATATTTTTTTAAATACCGTATTACATTTAACAAAAACATTTTAATTTACAAATGTTTAACTTATACCTTGCCTAAAAATATGATTGTTATATTTTAAATTAAATCTGTAGATTAGCATTTGTAAGATAAAAGCAAAAAATAAATGCAATTTAAATATTTTTCACATATTTTTTTTAACATAAGTTTTACCACATAGTCTATTTATAATATACAGTAGTATATTGCTGATGTTAAGTATGCCATAGATAGTTTCCAAAAACCTGAGTTGCTAGACAGAATAACATTGTTGAAAGGTTATACGTAGAATTCTAATGTGAAATGAGAGTTTTTTTTAAAAGTCTAAATATTTTGAAGCTAAAGAAGAATTTCTAAAAATATACATGAGCCAAGTATTAAAACATTTTTGAATACTAATTTAAGCAAAGCAATGGCTAACACTTACTTAATAGAATTTATTTTATTTTATGATATATAGGGTACCGGAATAAAATGCAATGCTATCCTGACAGTTAACAATGTCACATGACATGTACAGTCTAAAAACTATGAATTTCTTTAATTAAAAAAAGTCTTACAATTTTATTATAATCTAAACTAAACAATAAACCAAATTACAAAATTTTACAAAATACCGTATTCACTACTCCAATGATTTGTCATTTAAAAATTCACCTACCCTTTTCGCTGCATCATAATTTTCATGCACTACACTAAATATTGCACTTTTTGAGCAATTTTTTTATTTTTATTTTTTAAATATCTTTATTACTGTATTTTCTATTAATATTATATTACAATTTTGCAAAAATAATAATAATTTAGAGGTGTATTTTGTTTTTTTTACTGTAAAACATGGTATTTTCCCTGTAAGATATCCATACTAAAAACACAATTGCAGTTTTGTACTCATGTAGACCTATATATTATTTGTTCTGAAATAAATATTTTATCTTCTGCAATATGAATACAGAAATGTAATATAATAAATATAATTAGTAATACAAATATATATAGGCTACAGTATATACATTTATTTTCTAACTTACCCCGATTAATCCACAACAAATAATTTATAATTTACTAGTTATAACCTACAAAAATGAGAGGTTAAGAGTCATTGATATCACTACACGGAAATTAAAACGAACGCTAAAACTATTGAAAGAAAACTTTATATCTATATTTATTTATTATGATTTAGTTTTACAAGTTATTTATAGTCATAAATAAATAATAATTGTAAACTGAATTAACTAAAAATTACTTGTAAACAAATCTAGTATCAAGCACATAAACTGTCAACAATGAACAAAGCAACAAAGGTAAAATATTTTCCCAGAGAGTGCAGCACATTACGGAGTCTATTAGCATTGACTATATAAGTACTATAAGTAAGTATATAAGTAATAGTTATATAGTCAATGCTATTAGTGATTGAGTCTAAAAGAAGTTACAGAAATGTTTTTCTAAGGCCGTGGACTAAAGTCGATTTACGCACTCAATGGAAAGTGCGTCAAATCCTTGATTATACTACTACGCAGCGTAAAGGCAATGAATACAGAAACTATATAGTTTCTGTATTCATTGGTAAAGGTTACATTATAGTATTCTCTTTCCACTAACATTTTTTTAACAGTATCCTTAAAATTTCAACATGTTAACATGTCAATAGTAATTTAATAATCTATTGTACAACTTTAAGCCCATATGTATAATCAGTGGTTTCATATAATTATTTCAGTCCTTGAATAGGATACTGGAATTGTTTTCTAAACCTTGTGTTGTAACAATGAACATTTTGGAAAAGAATCTATCTGTTTATGGGCAAAAAATTAGTATTAATTTTTTTAATTTTTAAAATATCGGTTTACAAGACTCATTCCTGTTTAAAAACATCATAGATTGAATATTTTTGTTGAATGCTAAAAATAGTCAATGCCTTTGTTGAATTTACACATAATTCAATGCCATTCTACAACAATGAACAAAAACTAGCATGGTAAACAATTTTAAACAAATCGAGCTTAATTTCTCGCTCAATTTTTCTAAGTGTAGCCTCCATGCTAAATTGTGGTCAATATTTATACCCCAACACTCTATTGTAATATAAACACTCACGAGACTGTCAGATACTGTAATATGCCTCAGTCAAATTGTTTTCTATTTTTCTATGTTTAAAATTATATTATTTCGGTTTTTGAGCAATTTAATCTAAGTCCAATAACATAAAAATAGTTTTTTTAAATTCTGATATCAAACTGGTGATTTATAGTTTTATATCAAAATTATTATTACATTTCATAACCATCGAAGTGTCATCTGCATACAGTATAACCTTTGCATGATGAATATTTATTGGTAATTTATTCATTTACATAATGAATAGCAAGGGACCCAACTTTGACCCTTTTGGTATTCCATTCTTAATTTCACCCCAGTCTGACAATTTATGTACTTGTTAGCCCTTTTGTTTTATAATTCTGTATTGCCTACAGTATCTGTTAAGTGAGATTTAAACCAGATTAGAGCAACTCCAGTAACTCCAAAAAAATGAGCTTTTCAAGTAAGATTTGGTGATTGGTCTCAGAAGACAAAAAATAATTTTCGAGGAAGAAACTAACGTCTAAAAGCAAAACCACAAATGTGAATTTTCTTAAGGTTGAGCACATAGGAATTGGATTTATCATGTTGACAAAACAGAATACTGACCGACCCATAAGGAGAAGAGAATTGTATTCCCTGTTAGCAGGACAGTATGTAATCACTGAGAAGCTTTCATTGCAGGATAGTAATGTACATACATGCCATCTCAATAGTAGTTCATGAGAAGAAGGAAATTAGGTTTCCTGACAGTGTCTAATTACAAAAATGCATGTTTTAAAGTATACAAAGATATATGTCATATACAGTAGAACCCCAGTTATCACAATCAATTGGGACCAGACCCCATTCGGACAATCAAAAATTCGTATAGTTGGATTTTTTCAGAAAAAGGGTATATTTTAACCTTTTTGAGACCGGCTTCGCGTTAACGCAACTGGAGTAAACTATCACATACTACGGTCGGGTATACAACTTTAACGTTTGAGTACTATCATCGCGTTAACACGTTCACTGCTAAGGACGCACATGTGAGCTTGACACTGAACACTATGAGAAGCGGCCGACGCACAGTGTATTGCACCCCAACCCTCGTATTGGTAGTGTTTTGCGTGCTTCGCATGCCAACCCGGTTATTGGAAGTATTTTCAATATACAATGCACTGCGTGCTTCGCGTTAAAATCGTGTTAAACGATGGTACATGAAGAACACATAACAATTCTTACACATTTATCAAGATTTCTCTAAACACTAGTAACATATACAGGATTGTACTATAGTATAGAGAAAGTATAGTAATCGCAAAAAAAATTTATGTTGAGATTTTTGTGGAATATCCGTTTTGGGACCTCCTAAGTCCAAAAAAGTGGATTTTACAAAATGTCTGTCTGTATGTTTGTATGTCTGTATGTATACAAAGCTAGAGAAAAACTATTCACATAAATACCTTAATTCCTTCTACTGCTCGCAGTCCTGTTTTGATCACTTTCTATACGGTGATGTACGTTTCGCCTATTTTTTCAAGCATTTTCAAACCGTTTATAAACAAATTTTAAAAATGATTTGCATTTGTTTAATACTCATCAAAAAAACTATAAATTATACCCAAAAACTCTACAAACATTAACACAAAAACACAAACACACGTAATGGGGCATGAATATGCCGATGTATTTTATTTTAAAATAGCAACTCGCACACATGCACCCCGGCCCGTCCTTGTCTCAGTACTGATTTTTTCTCTGTAGTTTTATTTATTTCGGAGATTGAAGGGGTTCGGCTCTGATAATACTTTTAAACAAAGCGTTGGATTGGAAATGTATCTTCTCGTTTAACAAAGAGTTTGGGTCTAAAATAGCTGCTTTATAAATGTGGAATTCTTCAATTACATTCATGGTTGGTCCTTTGGAGCATTTATTTAAAATTTTCAAATTATTTTGGATATTGGTGTAAGTGTGACGGGTGTCTATTAAATGTTCAGCAAATTTTGATTGGTTTGGGTTAAGATTACGGTTGGGAATGTGCTCTTTGAAACGAGTTTTGAATGATCTTCCTGTTTGACCTATGTAATGTTTTTCGCAATTGTCACAAATTATGTTGTATATTCCACTAGCATTGTAAGGACAATCCTCTTTAGGTTGTGGTTTGATTGCTTTATCCAAGTTGTTTTTTGTTTTAAAAGCCAGTTTATAACCTTGTTTACTAAATATTCTGTCTGCAATATTGTCAAGTAACCCATGGTAGTCAATACTTATATATTTTGGTTTTTCTTTTATTATTTGGTTTTGTTTTTTTTTTCTCTTTTTTGCTATAAGTCGATCTATTATTGTGTGTTCGTAACCATTTGAAATTGCTATCTGTTTTATTATGTTAATTTCTTAAAAGTAAATAATGAGCTGGACTTGTGAGAACAATATAGATGAAATTAAACAATAACACAAAATCTCACAACAAATATGTTTAATAAATCAAACGCGTTTCAACGACAAAGTCGCCATCCTCACAGTGATAAAGCTACAAAAGCCAAACTACAACTCAATTAATTAAACTTAACAATTGACTTAATTAACTTAGTTAACGATTGTTAATTTCTTGATCGAAATCTTCTTTGTTCATTGGTATATTGATTGCTCTATGTGTGAAACTATTGTACGCTGACATTTTCTGGTTGTGGGGATGATTAGAGGTGGCGTGTATTGTGTGGTCTGTTTGAGTGGATTTCCTATATCCTTTGAAAGCAAATTTGGTTCTAACTTTGGTAATGGTTAAATCAAGAAAGTTTAAACTATTGTTGACTTCCATTTCACAAGTGAATTCGAGGGAAGGGTGTATTTTATTTAAATAATTTTTAAACATATTTATTTATCTCACTGTTTCATTAAAAAGACAAATCGTGTCGTCGACGTATCTGTGGTATAGACATATGTTTTTATAAAACGTGTTTGACGGATTGATTATGTATTTATGTTCAATACGAAACGTACGTCACGTATAGAAAGTGATTAAAACGGGACTGCGAGCAGTACAAGGAATTAAGGTGTTTATGTAAATATATCCAGTCCAGTAAGGCAAAAAACAAAAATAAATCATAAAAACTATTCGATCGATTTAGAACAAATTTGAACCAAACATGTCAATTAGGCCTGAATAGATGCACGAAATAAGATTTTGAAAACTTTTGGAAAACAATCCCCTTTTTGGCCAAAAACCCCCAAAAACCAGACTTCGCACGCCAACCCTTGTATTGGGAGTATTTTCAATACACAGTGCATTGCGTGCTTCGTATGCCAACCCCTGCTTATTGGGTGTTTTTTCAATACACGCCAATTTTAAGCCTATGTGCAATTACACGCGTAGACAGAATCATTATTTTGCAAATCGGAGTACGTTCCCGTCTTAATTTTGTTTTCAGAAATTCTGAAAGTGATTTGGATAGTAGGAGTTTTACTGTATTTAAATATACTCTGCTGCATAAAGAAAGGAGTTGTCACCTGCCCCTAGGCTATAAATAAATATAGGAAAACTGGTCAACAAATCAGAGTTTTACAACAGCTTTCAACATAAGTGTTCCAAAAATTAAATAACTGCATGAACCGACATTCAACTGTCTCCTTGAGGTCAGTCAGTAAACTGTTGCATACAATTGTTATAGTTAAATAAGTGTCACTTTTTGCATTATTACCTCTTTAGAAGGTTGACGGTTAAATCTTGTTGTCTGATATAACGATTAAGGGATTCCAGTAGATCCAGTTCAATTTCAAAGAGTTCTTCCATTGTTTCCACGGATGTAAAAAAGGCACCATTATCACAGTTTATTGTAACACCGAAAAATAACAAAACTAGACATCTTAGGAGTCTGAAAAAATGTTGACATTTTCCAAAAATTAGTTTTTTTAAACACTAAATATTACAGAAAACACATAATGGTAAACATAGTTCATATTTTTATAAGTATTAATTGACATATTTAAGATAAGAAAGTGTGGATCTTTGTCTTTAAATAATAAAATATAATTCTGTGCATAGTATTGATCAGTAGAAAGAGTTATGAACATGCTTTAAATGAAAATAAGCATTACTGGCAATTACATAAGTACCTTATTAAATTACATAATGTAAATTCTTCATTTAAAATGAGAAATGAATGACAACATAATCAAACATTTGCTTCACCGCGGTGAGCGATGCGATCTGGAGCTGAGTCTTCACTAAGAGGACTGCAGGATGCTGAACCAAGCAGTACAAACACAATACAGTACATAGGGGTCTGTGGTATCTAGAAGTCTGTTGATGTTTACTAGTTAGCGAATTTCCATAGGAAAAATGAGCTATTGCAGTGACCCTTATGGTCAGGTGTAGCAAATGAGCACCGATCATGGTCTCCAGAACACGTTTTGGGGTGTCATTAAAAATCATATATATATATATATATATATATATATATACAGGGCCGGATTAAGGCACAGGCAAAGTAGGCGCGCGCCTAGGGGCCCGTGCCACACAAGGGCCCGCACCACAGAAAAAAAAAATTAAATTTTTTAGGCAGTACCGGTAGGCTAGATAAAAAGATTTTTGATAAAAAAATTTCATTCATTTTCGATGATAAAAAATAGGTTGAGGACCTAAATGGTTGAACCCCATCTCAACTGGTTGGCGTTGCTCAGCATCGAAAATGACATACTAAGACAGCTAAATCAAGAAGAAATAATCAACACCTTTTTAAATTTGAAGCTCAGGAAGAAACCTATTAGCAGTAAGCAGTAATTAAATATGTAGGCCTATGTTATTTTATTAAAAGCAGTGTACTAAAATCCATTTCATGAAATAAAAGCAATTCTTCTTCAGAACTTAAATATAATGTACTGTATCAAAAATAAAAAATAACTTTTCCAATGTTTTAATTTTCATAATAGTAGTTTGTCAAGTACATGTGTAGTACCTACCAATGTTTTATTATTATTTTTTTTTTAATTAGTGAATTTTTTGAAGTAGTGTTTGACTCAATGAATGGAAAAAATGTTGTATTGTAAATAATGTACAATTTACGGTAACTTATACTACCTAATTATGGGATCATTTCTAAATAATAATTTTAGCAGTTGTATTAATAAATATTTTTAAGTGTTTTGCTGAATTTTTCATTATTTAACCTATTTATCACCATGCAAAATTAAAGTTAAAATTAAAATTTCCCGTCTTTATAAATTTGATACTCTTAAATCTTATACCTAAATTTTTAACTACAAATAAGCCTTAAAATGAGATTTTCAAGGTCATTTTATCAAAAACTTTTACGATTCTTTTTTCAAAACTGTTAGAATATAAATGTAATCTAGGGTAAAATATTTACGGTAATATAAATTCCAATCTCAAAAGTGCTTTTATTAGTAGTAAAATTGACTTCCAAATTGCAAAAAAAACATGTTTTCATAGGTTATATTTTAAAAAAATTCCCCCCGACCCCCCGGTAGGGCCCACACCACACGCTGAGCATAGGGGCCCTTATGACAAAATCCGGCCCTCATATGAATATATGTGTTCGCACTCTAGCGGCCGCATACACAAGTTGGTTGTCTACATAGCTCGGAAGAATTCGTTAGCTAAAAAATCCAACAACCGGAAGCACGTTTTTTGACCGGAAGTAACTATTTTTTTAGATTTTCCCTACAGTTTTTTCTACAAATATTAATGTAGGATGTTATTCTGCACATTTTGTTTTTTTACGCGACCTTATAGCTCACCTGGTTCCCCCAAAATCGATCAAAACATAAAATACTATAAAAGTACCCGGTTCAAAGCCATGTGGTGGATTTTACCATGGGGTTGGGGTGTGAAGCACGTAATGCATTGTGTATTGAAGATACTCCCAATATGCGGAATGGTGTGCGAACCATTTTGCAGCTATTCAGCACCGTCGTGAATAGACTTATTTTCCAAATTGTTGGTTGAAAACCTAAAACTTAATTTTGGAAATTTGCTCAACTCACTTCAGCGGTTCAGCTGCGGTGTCAAATTATTTGTGTCTGTTGAAATCTATTTTTTTTTTATATATACCTGGATATTTTGAAGTTGTCTGATTTATGCTTTTTGTATTTTTTTTTTTTTTGCAGTGGAGTAACGACATTGATTGGCGGCCCCTCCCCCGCAGGTACAAGAATAGCGCCCCCTCAAAAATAAAATGAAGTCGCAACTTGTCGGCTCTAAATGACCCCTCTCCAACCGAAAGCAATCCCACCCCACGGTCTTATAAGTAACTACTACCTGGTAGTAATTAGACATTATTTTTACTCTAAATTGAAATGAAAGTAAATCAATTTAAGTATAGAACATTCTTTACATAATCAAACTATCTGTTGGTAGAATTGTAACAAAGCTATGAACACTCAAAAGAACATGCAAGCTTAGTTTAAACTAATTCATCATCTATAAAAGGTAAAGAAAGGCTGCAACTTTAAACATCAAGGTTTAATATTCACAAAATCTTGTAAGTTGTTATAATTACAAATATTTAAAACCTCATCCTTTTCATCATGTAAAAATACTTGTCGGATAATGTGTTAAGCACATAGCACGAGCCCGATGGTGAGGGGCGGGCTTATACTTTAGAGGGTTGATTATACTTTGTGTCTATGACGTTGGTACGCACTACACACACATCATTAACATCTGGTGGTTATACATTTACATTCATGAAATACATTTGTTTGATGGGGGAGCAAATAGTTCGCTTATTGATTATTAAAGTTTAGCAGGCATTATTGTTAACTGCTAGTAAACAACCATAATGATTACGGTTTCAGACTTATGATCCGTGTTTATATTATATTATTTATGGAACGGTTTTATTAAGATATCTTAATGAAATATTGTTAATTTTTACTTTCTCAATCCTATACGTAGTATATGGAGAAAATATTGTTTTCGTAAAAATGTTCGAATTTGAATTTTCAGTTGAATTATCTGTTTTGGTGATCCTAGAACCCCAAAAAATTGTTTAGTGCAATTATCTGTGTTGGTGCTCCCTGAACCCAAAAATATGTTTAGTGGAATTTTTTGGTTTGGTGCTCCCTGAACCCAAAAAAGTGTTTTTAGAGTGTTGTCTGTCTGTCAATCTGTATGTATACACGACCAGAGAGGACACTATTGGTCCGATTTTCATGAAATTTGGTATGTAGGTACTAAACCCTAATATCTCCAGGCGTTTTTTTCATTTTTTGGAATTTTTAATTTTTAAGGGTAATTTACCCCTAAAAACCCATAAAAAACGACAAAAATGCAAATTTCTCAAAAACGGCTCTAACGATTTTGATCAAATTTTCAGTATTTATAGTGCTTAAGATGCCAAACAAAATAACACCACCCGCTTTTATCAAAACTTCGGCGTTTTATAATTATGGGGAAATGTTTAAAAATAAACAAGTTTGTGTTGTCAATCTAGCATCGCGGCAGCGACCGCACGGGGTAGCACCACGGTGGCAAGCACGGCCAATAATTCAAAGGTCGCGCGATCGAATCCCGCCTGGGACAATAATTTTTTTATACGATTGACGTAGGTAGAATTAGTAGAATATTATTTTTTTGTTTTGTTCTAAAAAGTAGTAAATAAAATGATTAAAAACAATACAGTAAGTTGGGAGAAAGTTTGTGTCAGTTAACTGATACCGTTTATTAAATTTATTTTGGTGATAATGTTTTTAATACATTTTATTTTTCGAATTCTTTTACATATTTTTTATGTGTCCGGGGGTCGCGGCACCCCTTGACCCTCCTCCCTGGGGGTTGCGGGGTGCTATTTTCGACACTGCTTTTTTGTCACGTCTTGTTCATAATTTATTGACTTTTTATTTCTATTTCGGACTTTGATGGAAGTCGCTTCTTGATACTGCAATATATGTGTTACCTAATTGCCGCCTTTGGCATATTCATAGGCAATTTAACTCCACTTTCATTTTCAATTTTCCTTCATAGCTCGGTACCCATTGTAATACAATTTCTTTATTACTCTCAAGTATTTATATATAAATCTGAATTATTATGCTTTCAGCCTAAAAATCAAATCTACTTCTTTCTCTATTATTTAAATTGAAGATTTAAAACCAGTGCATATTATTATTTTATTACTCAGTGTTTTTTGTTAAATCTATTGCTTTGGAAGTGGAATATAGCTCAGCTGAAAAGCTAGAGGTGTGATTGTTTATTTATTGTTTAGAGATGAGCAAGTTACTGCTGTTCCTTCTTTGTTGTTAGACCTGTCAGTATAAATTTGTAAATATTATTTATATGTTGTGTCCATGGGCGCCCATATGATATTTTCTAGGGGGGGGGGGGGCTAGACCGGGGTATGGCGCTTAACACGTTCATTGCTAAGGATGCACATGTGAGCTTGTCACTGACCACTATGAAAAGCGGCCGACGCACAGTGCTTTGCTTGCCAACCTCCCTATTGGGAGTACTTTCAAAACACTATACTTAAACTCTTGTAAAAAACAAAATAAGTAGGTATATGTAAAATCAAACGATACATAACATTTTAAACATATTTTAGTGCTAATCTCTTTAAAGAAAAATACCTGACTGTAATTAATAATATACACATTTTCCTTTCCCTGGGAGTTAGGGCTGGCCTTGGCCCCCCTCTGCCCATAGGTATGGGCACCCACGGTTGTGACATGTGGAGTTTTCATTTTAGAAACTCTTTCTGAATTAATTGTTAAGGGGTTGCTTGTTGTATCCACACTGAGCAGATGTGAGGCGCAGTTCAAGTACAGTAATTTATAGCCAGATGAATTTTAAAATCCGTTGATTTGTCAAAGGTTTCCAAGTACACGTTATTGATTAGATAATTTTTGTGAGACATTGTAGGCCAAAATATATAGTGGATGTAATTTATTTTTCTAATATTTATGACTTACTAGCATAGTTAGTTCCATGATATTGTGGTAAACTGGGTCTGATACGTCAATCATGATTTTATAATTACTTTGCTAGTTTGAAGCTTCTTGTGAGACTTGCAGGATGGATTCATGGCTTTGTTTGAAACGTTAATTTGTGAATCGTTTTAAAAGCTCAAGAGATCATTTTTCCTAAAGTACAGCATCTTGCTTTTGGGTGGGATAAAGCATAAGCTTAAAATTAAACTATGCGATGGCTTTTAGCACTTCTTGGTTCATAAGGAAATCGAAGGCATTGGTAATACATGAGGAGGGATATTTTGAGCAAGTCGGTTGTGTAGATTATAAGGTAACAAAGATCTTAGAACAATACCTTGTGGGAGGCCTGAAAATTCACGTCTCTCAACACTGTATTGATTATTGAAAAGTGCTACAAATGTGTCAGTTTTGGACAGTATCCTACCAACCGTAAGAAATATTAGCAGTAAAAAGAGCTAAAAGCCAGGAATCAGTTCAACAAATTATAGAGCAGTCCAACAGCATATTTAGCAATGTTCTTTTTTATAATTTCGAGTGAATAAAAAAATAGAAGTTATGTTGAAATATTTTCGTGCTCCATTTCATTAAGATCAACTTAAAATTGTTGGCGTAATGCAATTAGTGCACATACTAAAACTGTATACCGTAAGGTTTAAAAAGACAACCTGATCACAGCACAAAATAAACAACTGTTTAAATACAGTAGAGCATCGATTATCCAGATTAATTGGGAATCACCTTGTCCGTAAAATCGATAATCCGGATAATTGATATTTACATACAATATGAGAAAAAGTATCACAGTACTGTAGTACAGTTGTACATACGCACCTTAATACATTCCTGTGAGTTTTCAGTGGTCGCGTATCAATAAAACACAACACTGGTACAACAGTAAAAATTTTAAGGATACGTAAAACACTAAAAAAACTCAAAATATGTAGGCCTACAGTACACACGAAAAGTAAATTTCATAACTGTCCGTATACATCCTGTGTTCATCCTGTTCATAACTGTGTTTCAGTATCATCCGGATGGCAGATATTCGGATAACTGATGCACTACTGAATCCGTTTTTGTTTATGTTACGTTTCATTGTTACAAATAAATAATTTTCTGAAATAGCTTGTGAAAAGTTGCTTATTTTACAAACATATGTTATGGCGGCTTTAAAAATGTTCAATACTTATTCCTAAGTATTTCATTTCAAATTTAGAAAAATAAGCTGACATTGACTTTTCATAAGCTATGTAGCATGCAAAACCAAAATGTAAGAAGTATACAAGTGCAACTTTTTTTATAAATTTATAACTGGATTTATAAGATTTGAAAGATTATTATCAAGAATAATTTTAATACGTGTTTAGTTTCAGGAAATGGCAAATTCAGTGAAAATATGTTTTGTACATTATTACTTAACAATAACATAAATAGCCTAATTAGTATAACAACTGTACTAACTTACATTTCTGAAATGGTGAACATAATGTCTTGTTTGCTGTTGATTCAACAATGGAACATGGTTCTAGATGTGTATCTTATCTCATAAATCACTAGGTTTATTATCTTTAAGTTTGAATGAGTTGAGATAAACATGTTTAATTTAATGTGACAAACAGTCAATAGTCAGGAGAGTTTTATTTATAACTTGTGATTGTTTGTGTATGACATAAGTATCTGGAAAAATTTTAACAGTGGGCCTATGGACAGATACAGCAGATTTTCAAAGGGGAGCTGTTTTCTATCCCCGACGTATAGAATCATTTGTTGAATACAGTGCTTAATACAGTCTTTTTAGACTATTTCACGAGCACCCATTTTGAATAGGAGTTGAGGAATATATGCTTTACCCAAAAATTAAATTTTATTAAAAGAAATTGTACACAATAAATCATAGAATTGAACTGAATACTTGAAAATTTGAATAGCCTTATTCTATAAACTTATTTCATTTTGTTTCACCAAATTAGAACAGCACTAAACAAAACTCTCACAAACGTATAGTATACAGTTCCAGCAAGACTCTGCCGTGCTGTAGACAATGCGAAAAGGTAACGGCTAAATTATAGCCTACATTAGTTCTCCAACTCATATTTAAAAAAAATCAACTTCACTAGACATTATATTATTGATTGAATTAGTAAAAATAACCCCAGTATAATCTACGCATAGATGGTGGGTAAAATTAGCTGTTATATTATATTGCTACTCACGTACGTACGGACGTACACTCGCTTATATAGGCAGTTGTGTGTATCAAACTATAATTAATGCAAAGAATGTGTCTCGATTTAGCTTGAACTTTAATCAACTTATCGAAACGGCCGTCGATAAGCGGCAAAATTAGAATATTGTTGACGGTAAGTCATATAACTAATAAATAGTTATCAATATTCGGAATGGCGACTAACAATTATTATACTTGAACTTTAACAATTGCTATGGAACTTTGGCTGATGTTTTAAGTACTGTATGCTTAGAGATAAAATTAGCCTACAATAATTAATGGGCCAGAGTTTTCAAAATTAGTCTATTTGTCTGTAAACGCTAATACGACATAGGCCTACTCATCCTATATATATATATTATATAAAAAAAGAATATAAGTTTTTTCGTTTAAGGTTCTGCACCAAAAAAAAAACCCTCAGGTTTACTCGTTTGATCAACAAACGCAAGTAACACAATAAAATTTGTCATAATCTTAAAGCATGCTAATTCGTGTATATTCAAATAACCATGACTCCAAAAATATTTTACTACAAATTTCAAGGGGTCAAAAAGTTTGGTAAACAAAAAAAATCTATAATACTGTCATGTGGAATATAATTTGAAAAGGGTTTATTGGAAGACACCAGAAAACTATTTTTTAAAGAATATCGGTACTGTAAGATGTACTTTTTAAGATATTTCCGAAAATGTTGCTAAGCCCCCCAAAATTTTAATCTGAAAGAATAACCTTTGTCTTCAATGTCATACACACAGTGTTCATAAAATCCCTTTAACTCCCTTTACAGTATTAGTTTTGTTACTGAAAATAAGTTAACAAAACTTTGTATATATCTTGTGTGGCATAACAGGACAAATTGTTTGACATATCTGAACCTTTATGATTTTGGGGGCTTGAGGGGGTAGGGGGGTTAAAAATTGCAAATATAATACATAGATAGGTCATGTAATACACAGAGTTGAAAAGCTTATTAAAATAGAAAGAGAATGGCGCAAACTAGAGCTTAGAATCATAGAGCTCTAGAATCATACTTTGAGCTTCGTTTCAAAGTAATAGACAATCAAAGTTCTGAAAAATGATATTGGTATCATATAGCATCAAATCACAAGATTAATTTGTTAATATTAGGAATAAGTAGGTTGTATGCCTGACGAAGATCAAAGTGGAGAAATAAACTTTGCCGGAAGAGACGGCCTAAGAATAAATAAATATGTTCCTATTGATAACAGACTCTTTTATTGGTGAGTTCAAGAAGAGACTAATAGCCTATAAAGAGTTTCAAGACAGGTGGTTTTACTTTTTATCTCAGTTACCAGTATATAAAAACAAAAAAGGATGAGGAATTAAGGAAAAAGGCAACTAATCTCTCCCACAACTATACACACGACTTGGATTCTGATTTCGTTGAAGAATGTATCCACCTGCCAAAAGTATTGCAGGTGCTGGGATCGAGCACCCAGGAGAAAAATCGTTTCAAGGAATTTAAAAATTTCTCAGATGTAGGCCTAATTTAATAAAAGATGTGTAGGCCTACCCGAATTTGTTCATCGCACTAAAAGATTATTAAGCCTCTGTGCATACCAGCTACAAATTGGGCTAGAGAACATAGTTTTTCCTGCCACAGAATAGTTAAAAACTATCTATGAACCAGAATTTCTCAAGGAAGGTTGAACTCATTTCCTTTACTGCAAGTATTGATGCAAAAACCACAAAAACACTTTTGTTTGAATGAGGACATTATAAAAAAATGAGCTTGCTCTTAAAAAGTCCCGCAAGAAAGTGATGTAAATTGGAACACGAATGAAGAAATATATAGGATATATAAAAAGGGAATGTAATTCCTATATTATGAGTTGTTTAATTTGTTTGTATATAAAATTTTGTTGTAGTTTATGTAGCTATACTTCAATTCCAATACGAACAATAAACCAATAATTAGGGCCTAACTACATTTTGTGTAACTTAAACTTCATTATCCTTATCCAGTAGAAGATTGAATACAGTACTTTATTTATGTAAAACCTAGAATTTTTATGGTAAAAACTCGTGAATTTGATAAATTTACAATAGCCTACCAAAGTTTATAAAATTGTTGTTAATATATTTATAATAACTTAGATAGATTTAGGCCTACACTTCAGGACCAAACATAATCTGTTATCTAATTTACAATATTAAAATTCCCTTAGGAAGCCTATTTTGTATCATCATTAATAATTATAAGACCTACGCAAAAACAATTCTAAAACGAAAAAAATTGGCTTCCTATAAAACCAAAAATACAGATAAACGGACGAATATGTAAGTATGTTTTAGATTTAGTAGCTAATAAACCCATTTGAGGTATTTATGTTTAGTTATTTTGTGAAATTATCAGCTTAAAATAATCTAATTTGATTGAAATCCCGTTTGCAATATTCAATTAGGCCTGAGGGAGCATAATAATTCCAATAATTAATTAATTAGTAATATTTTGTCAATAGAACAGTCAAAGTTTAAATAAATCTTTGCAGATAGCAGCACATTACGGAACAGATATGAAACTGCAATATTCAATTAAGCATGTAGGTAGCAGCACCTCCCAGATTAATAATTACCAATTTTGTCAATAATAAACCTAAAGTTTAATAAAATCTTTACAGGTAGCAGCACATTACGGTACAGGTCTGAAAAACTCAACTGCCACTGCGTATCGAATTACGGACGTGCAGCGCCTTCTAGTAGTGAAAGCAACAACTACGATTAACATGATTTAAATATTTGGTAGAACCATTGCCAAATTAAACCAGCAAAAATACTTACCTAATTTTCCTCAGCGAGACAGCACTTTTTT
>JAGFPH010004829.1:47982-60210 GCA_018207615.1 Philaenus spumarius | reverse complement strand
TGCTGAGGAAGCGTGTAAGCAGGTAATTTATTACAAATTAAAAATAACATTTTTCTCATTTAAAATACAATAGGCCAGATAAATCTGCGATGGCTAAACATTGTTTAGATGAGAACCATAATTTTAAAATAGAAAACTCTGTATTATCGAAAAATATAACTAAACTTAACACAATAGATGCTTGGGAAACATTTTATATTAACAAATATAGTAACGTAATTGTAAATAATAAACTAGGACCCATACAAAATTCTATATTAATATAAAAATAGTGTATTGTTTGAGTTGAATATTAGGTTAACTTCTTTAGTTATATAGTGAATGTTAGGCTAATTATAATAACGTAAGGCAATTCGTAACGCCTTACTAATGTAACGTAGTCTTAAGCCACGCCCCTTTGAATTCTGTATAAATACCGGACATGAAAAACTATTAGGTTTGACTATTGTAGCTTGTGCATCACTGAAGATGGCGAATTTGTCGTTGAAACCCGTTTTTGTGTTAATAAACATATTAGTTGTGGGATTTTGTGTTCAAAGTTAATTCTATTAAACAACATATAAGCGTTATTATGTATATTACAACATCATTAATTAAGTCCACTGACTGGACATCTACTTCACAAAGAATAATTAATCTTACTGTGTATTGAGATAGGACATTTCCACCCAATTAATTTCCGTTCATTAATTAATTAGAAACTGAGACACATTTATTGCACGTTGTACGTCCATACTAGTCTTGTAACCATTGATTTAAATAGGCGACTTACCTGTGATTATAAACTGTGCCATGGCCCTCCTACCTCACGGGAAGAGAAAAACATGTATATTATTAATTATAGTCAGGTATTTTTCTTTTAGGAAAATTGTTTAAAAGTCAGTATTAGATAGAAATAGTTTACCACTAGAATGTGTTTTAATGTTTTGTACCGTTTCATTTTACATAATATATTATAATCAGGGGCGAATCCAGGATTGAGCAGGGGGGGGGGATAAATACCACCACAAAATTTTTGTAAAAAATAGCCTCTAAAAACCCTTTAAATCATGTTTTAATAACGGCTGTTATTGCAGATACTGTCCAGACTAAATACAACTAATAGTTACAAAAAGGCCTGAATCATAAAAGAAAGGAAATTAAGTAATAATGTAACTACACTAATGTTCCATCGTAATTTGCGCCTGAACATAAACAGTACTCCAATAAGTAGCAAAAAACCCAAAAGCACTTTCAAATATAAATCCTACCAACTTATTTCTTTGTACTTAGTCAGAAATAAACGTCTTCAAACTGAAAAGCTCCTCTCTGCTGTTGCAGTGCCTATTATTTGAAGAAGCACCACAGTCAAGGGGAGAAATAAAAATGTCCAGTCCTTTGAGGGCTTCGGTACAGATCGTAGGACTGTCATTTACATTTTCCCACTAGCTTCTCCACAGCCCAAGCTCTCATTCGAGTAAACTAAGTGGAACTGCACCTTCCGAGTGCACTTCGTATTTTTCTGCTGCCTCCAATATTTGTTCGTCTTTATAACGGCTGAGATTTCAAGGGATTAAACCTTCCAATGGCAGTGTGTCATTAAAATTTTTGTTAGTGAAACGGGTAGTCAGTTGGCCTGTGATATGATCAAGAAAAGGCAGAAAAACCTACCCTCTTGAAGTACTTTTCTGCATTGCTCCCTGGTGTGTTGCGACTGCAGGTTTGTGGTACTCTAATCTCAAAACCCGTTCTTCAGCACATTTCAGAGTTTTGAAAAATTTAACAAAACTCTGTGTCTTGTAAAATACAATGGTTAATTTATTTGAATTTGTTAATTGATAAAGTATACATCAAGCAAGGGCGCCCATATATTTTCCAGGGAGGGGGGGCTAGTCCTGAGTATGAGCATTAAAGAGTAAGCTCCTCTCCTCCAGGGAAATTTTTAACCTCCACCATTAAGTATATGTAAAATCACACAGCATATAACATTTAAAACATATTTTAGTGCTAATCTCGTAAAAGAAAAATTGAAAAATTCCTGACTTTAATTCCCATAGGTATGGGTGCCTCTTGTAACGGATGGTTACAAGAATAAAAATATATAATATATAAAAACTGTTAAAAAAAATGGGGTTCGTTAAAAGTTTCAAAAATAAAAAAAAATACTCAAAAATAATAAAAAATGCTATATGTGGATTATTTTCTAATAATTATCACCTCTCCTTCATCTCATTTACTTATTTACCTTAATACACAAGAAATCGTCATTCATAATACACCTTAAATCACCAAGAAACACCTCTTACCACTTTACCTCCATTTACTAAAAATCACCATATATCATGTATCTCCTCTAACTCCAACGTAGAATTACACCTTATGCTCCACCTTACCTTAATTCACCTTACACCTTACTCATAAAAACCTTGATAACTCCTTCGTTTAACTCAAATAATAAAAAAAAATAATAATAAGAATAATAATAATAATCCACATATAACTTTATTTATGCTCCATTAATACTTATGCATTTATCCATCTATAATTACTAACTACTATCAATGATTTACTATGTTAATTCAATTTTCTCAGGGGTGAATACTTGGCTGCAAAGTAATGACTTGTGGATGTACGTGGCTAAATAAAGGAGTCTAAGACATTGTAGCGGAACAACTATTTGTTTACTCAAACATCCTTAAAAAAGTGATTATTTACAAAATATATCAACATTACAAGAAACAAACAAACAAATCAATTATATACAATCTATACAAAGTGTTGTCAAGCATAGCCTAAAGTATGACACAATAGAAATCAAAGGAAGTTACTTGTTAGAACAATTAAAAATTTTATATTTGCAGACTGAAAAATGTATGTCCTATGGCCATTATTACTTACTGCGTTACTCGTTGCACTGTTTTTTACCTAGGATTTCGTTGTTCACACAATTAACACAAAGTATCACGAACCATAACGCGCGTTTTGTCAGAGCACATGGGCTACCTTCTATTACTTCATTTATATCAAAATTCACTCCATAGATTTTGTTTTCTACATTTTTACGAACGTTGAAACACCTCTACTTCACTTTGAAACAAGATTTGTTCTTATTTGACTGAAAAAACTACATTTTTTGACAAACTTCACACCACCTGCCGTTTACTATGCATACAGTCTATCCGCCATGTTTTTTGTTCTAGAACGTTCTTCTTGTGCTGTTAGTCACGTAGGCCAGAACGTACAATGCCTTCTCTATCAGTCTTGTTTTAACGCTTGTTGTTTGTACTGCGTTCAGACACTTGTGAACCGATGTTAAGTTGTGCCCTGTTATATTCGCTGATACATACTTTAATTTTTTCTCATGTGCTTACTTTTCAATTTCAATAGTTCTTTAAAACTGTCCATTGTGCAATTATTTAATTGTTTCTTTTTACCGTTCGCTTCAACCGCACTACTCATTAAAATAATTTCTTATACAGTTCACACACGTTACATACCTTTATTGATTAATATATTTTAAGTCTGCTTTTATTTTATTTACTAACAGTCTGCCTTTTACTTTATTTACTTTTATTTAAATGATTTTACTTTAATTGTTTTGCGTCACAAAAGAATTTATATGTATACAAGAATTATAAACGTTTACTATTATATATATTGCGTCCTTTATTTTATTTAGACCAAACCTCTATGCTTTAGACATTATGGGAAATTGCTGATTTATTATCATCGTATAATATTTCTGTTACATGGCTGTCAGTGTTACACCATGACATCAAGATATATTATGTAGAATTAAAAGGGGAATGTTTACTGGAAAATGTTTTCAATAATCTTTAACAGTTTAGAAAATCATGTTTTGAGAATTTCCAAGTTTTCAGGTTGCAAGCATTTTTTTCAAAATGCTCTAGTTGAAAAACTATTGGAACAAAATTATTACACAAATGTTTCACACTTTTAAAGACTAGAGTCCACACTTCCATTTACCTTTTCCCCCAGTAAGATATCTCTGAAAATGCACATCCAATCTGGTAAAAACTGTTGATTCAAAGAAAAGAAGTAACTTGTTTTATCTGTTAAATACGATTAGACCTATTTGATGGAATCAATTTACATATTTAGGAAAATAACTGAAAAGTTGTAAGTTTATAGTTTTCCATATATCTCCAGCGTATTAATCCAAAAATAGCACGACTTCTTTGTGGGACATGTATTTAAATACTTGCTGATAGAAAATAAGCATGCCTGGATTTTCCATAAGGGTAGCCTTGGCCATGGTCTAAGCTTGAAAGGTCGTAGATCGGGCATCGAGAAAGTATTTTTTATTATTATTTTAATAAACAATATATATATCTAAATTTTTGGTAGAATTTATTTATGGGCAACGGAGAGGAATTTTCTTTAGCGTTGTGGAGGACACAGTGTCCTACCTGCAGCTGGACATGAACGACGTAATAATGTGGCCCCAAACATTTTTATTAAATTTATACGACGAGTTTCACTCCGATTTTGTGTGTGTTAGTGTTATGTGTTTGTGTTAGTACAAGCCTGACGAAGCCGACAGTGTTCGGCGAAACAGCGCTGTAGCTATATTCTACAATTACGAACTGAAGACAACTAATACAAGGTAATTATAACGTTATAATAAACAGTCCAAGGAAACACAATAAACTCTATTATAACCGTCCAGGTTCAGGTTATAATGTTTTCAACATTTGCTAAGATAAAGGCCAGAAAACAAAAAATTTTAATTTTTATATTCTTGTTTAATTAATTTTATTCACTGCGTAAATCGACTACAGTCGATTTGAGATTTTTATCGTTCACTGCGTAAATCGACTTCAGTCCACAACGTTAGAAAAACATTCCATTGGCTGCGTAAGTCGATTATAGTCCCAACTGAACAGAAATGATGTTATTTAGCCTCAAGTAGTTGCTGCTCCCCGTTTCTAAGCCAGCGAAACTTTGTAGTGAAGGTTATATTGTGGTTGTAATGATTTCCATTGGTTCTAAGTGTGTGTTTATGATAATATTTAATTATATTGCTGATATATATTGCAGGTGGATAATTATTTTACGTAATTAAAGTTCTGAAGTGATTTAGTGTTGGCTTATTTTATTATAATGTAAGTACTTTACTGATGATTAATTCTAACCTACTTCATAATGAATGCATGTTTAAAATAATAACAAATATACTCTTTTTAAACATTTTAAAGTATTCGCAATGACAAAATCATTATTAAAATATTCCATTATAGCAACAAAAATTATTTATAGATATTATTCCAACTTCAAGGAAGTGTAATTTCTGTGTGTTAACTAGGCTAGAATTATATGTTACTGTATCTTTGCTACTTATTACACAATTATTAATTTATGCTTATAAATGTTATCTTATATATTATGTTTTACTATTAAACTGATGTAGATTAATAATATTTTCATTGTTTTTTTATAGTAAATATTATTGAATGCCTATACAGTATTCTGGTCACATCCGGACCCTCCCATAACCGGACGCATCTCCAAACAAATTTTCGTTGTGTGGCGGATGGGGTGGAAATTTGAAAAAGTTGCAGCTAGAATAATGTTTGTGCGCCGAGCCTAGTCTATTCTTAGCGGGCTGTGACCTTGAAACGTTATCTCTGATAAGTTATGTTGAACATCAAGATGAAACGAGTGAAACCGAAGTGATGCTTTTAAGAAGATTGAGGGACATGGCTTCCAAAAAATATGTACAGTGTGTGAAGCAGCCAAAAATCAAACTTTTTTCAAAAACTAATGTAGCCATTAGCGTTCCTGTACGGTAAGTAAAACTTAATTTATACTTTAATGCGCCGAATTGTAGGCCTACCGGTAATTTTTTTAAAGTTAGTGTGTTTATAAGTACCGTACTGTACCTACTTACATTAAACATACTTTAGATATTTAATTACTGTAATTATTTAATTACTGTATTGTAATAATTAAAATTGTGCTTTTACAATGTAAACTGTTTTCTTTTATTGTTTACTTTTAATTACCAATAGTCTACGGTTGTGTACAGAAAGTCAATTTGTTAGCCTATATACAGTACAACCTCGTTAAGTCGGACCGCGGCCGATCCGACTTAACGAAAATCCGTGTCAGCCGGAGATAGAGCATAAAACATAAAAAAAATGAAAATATACACTGTATACTTACAATATTTTCCTTTATTACGGAGAAAAACACTTAAAAAATATTTACTGGTCACAAAAAAACACATCTGCGGACTGTACAGGTATGTCTACTTTTTGGGGAAAAAGCTTGTAAGTTTCTGTTGCGTCAGCTTCGAATTACGTTTACGTGCCGCACGGAATGAATTGCAGTACGCTACGATTATGCGCTCGTATAAAGTAATAGCGCTACCAAAATGCATATTTTTATTATTGCAAACCGGTCCGGGATGTCCGGAGATCCGACTTAATGAGGTTGTACTGTAGCACATTGTAGTACAGTAAATACAAGTCCAAACCACTTGAAACATCTGAAAAAAATAGTATTCAACAATAATTATGGTTTTCATTGTTTTGAGCCCTTTGGCTATTTATAAATGACCTTGCTGTATCCGGATTTTTCCATATCCGGATCGGCCGATCGCCACATTAGTCCGAATATGACAGGTATATATTTTAAAATATTTAACATTTTATTAAATTTCCATGTTTTAAGGCTTAAATCATGTTTTCATAGATAATTTTTTTTTTTTTTTAATAAAAATATTATTATATATTAATGCAAGATATAGTAATAAAGAGATATTTAAGTCAAATCGCATATATTATTTCTCAAGACAATTTTTTTGTCGGTACGCCATAACTTCCTTAATACATCATCAAATTACATGAATGAGGCATCATTTTAAAGCTTTACTTAACCGTTACACCGGAAAAATAGGCAAACAGCTTAAAATTCATGTTTTAATAACAAAAATTGATTAAAAAAACTTTTATATTATACTTTGTATGTTCCTAATGAAAGGCGCCATCTATTAACCATCTGTTTAACTAGCATGACAGCTGTTAGTTAGATTGTTTACACTGTAAGATTGTATAGGGAAACTGTTATTTATAAACCAATGTAAATAAATAAACTTAATTAACAGGATTAAATCAACGTGTTAAATCAGGTAAATGTAGGCCTACTCCGAACTTGCGAAATATTCGCACGGCTCAGCTATAGTAAACCTTAATTAAAAATTTCACTCATAATTGCAAAATATAGGAAGCTGCTTGGATTTTAATACGCAGGGAAAAGGTTAAGCTATTCAATAATTTTATTTAAAATTTACTAAAATTTAAATGATAAACTGTCAATAAATGATACATTTTAAAAATATTAAGTGTTATTTTATAATATTCCCTGCAAGTGCTTTTACCAGTAGCTAACCTAAATCATTTCAAGTTAGGTTACATTTTTAATATTCATTTATATAACTAGAAGATGAGATGGATAATAGACGATTGTTTAAAGAAAAAAGATGAGGTGGAGAAGGAGAATACATAAAAACAAAGGTAATTCTTTTTATGTTACAATTACACATTGAGTAGTACAAATATATTAAATAAAAATAGGCCTATATTTTATTGAAAATCCATATGGGGATAAGGGATAAAGTGAATGGCTTCAATTTCATTCAAGGAATCACGTTTTGAGGCTTCATATTTCAAAATTGTTCTCCCCAAATATATTCCATACCCCCTACCATTAATGGAAGAGGGTAGGAGTGCCTCACGATAGTTTCGCCTACGGCGCCAAAACCTCTTACACAGGCCCTGTCCAGATTTCATCAATTTGTTTTAGTGTAGGCTCTTTATTAGTTTTTTTTATATACTGTATGGATTTTGGAGAGTCTGTAATCCATACAAATCTAAGTTCGTTCAGGGAGATTGCGGGCCTTGAAGTCTATATTATTATACCTTCCGACAACACTGGGAAGTTTAACTAGAAAGCCTAGTTCAATGGAGAAACTGAAATATTAATAAATAAATTTTTCTGCTGACAAAATATACTGATTTTTATTAATACATTACATAAATAATAGGTTAAGTCTTCATCTGATCAGTTATGCGTAGGTGTTCAGAAATTCCATCATAGAGGGATAATGCTTTTCATTCCAGATCATGTTACTTTGAATTTTCTCAACAGCCATTTTCCGTCCAGCAGCACCCGCACCTTCTTTAGGGTGTTGTTTAAGGAAATTTTGAAGCTTAAATCATAACAATTTGTATTAAAATACAATGTACATTCTGCATTAACATAATACAAACAAACATAACTTAATACTTATTTATAAGATTTTATAATTAACATGGTTATAAATACAGTCAAACTTGGATAATTCAAAGTTGAAGGGACCAGGGAGAAATTTGAATCATCCAAAAATTCGAATTACATTTGTTTCTCAAAAAGAAGAGGTAAATACATGTACAGTACAGTACTGTAAAAAAAATAACTCCACAATCAAAGATTTAACACGCAAATTTTATTTTACAAAATACTGTACAGTAGAGTCCCAATATTCCAATAACACCAATCGATGAGTTGAACAATCGTTGAACAACTAGTAGTATCACATGTACCAGATGGTTTCTGTGTTTTCTTGTAAAAATAAGTGGTGAAAAATAATTGTTTTTTATAGTGTTTTATGTGCTTGTGTTGTGCATTTGATGATGAACGCGGATTTGTAATTCATAGTCCAAAAAAACCTAAAGACACTGTGCAAACAACGTTTTCAATAGTAATTAATAAGACAAGGAACTTGAGTAAGTTCAGGCTTTATCTTTAACTAGGGGCTCTGCCCCTGGACGCTTCGCGTCCCATCCCCGCCTGGGCCTTTGGCCTCAGATGGCTGCTTCGCTTCGCTCGCAGTTGGAAAATTTGCTAAAGAATCTCGTTAATCTTTGGCTCGTTTGTACATAGGTGACCGAGCACAAATAAGCTGTTTTATTTGGCAGCTGAGTCAAACTCATTAAACATTATCTCCATAAGGTTAACATGGGAAATTTGATGGATTGTTTGGCGGAGCTCCTTCTCAGGTTAATAGCGGCTAAAGGGATGATTAAATCTTGAATCTGACGGAAAATCTCTTCTTTAACCCTTTGGCGAGTAAGCACGGAAATTTCCGTGCTATGACACAGGCATTATAGGAGTATGGCAATTACGCTAAAATATACCCTAAAGGAGTGGGGAAAAATTTTTTTTACTTTTGAACAAAAGACATTATATTTGATTAAAACTATAAGAAAACATATACAAAAAATTGAAATTATGATTATTTACAGTTTTAAAACATTTTTAGTGTATGATATTGTTCAAAACAAGGATATATACAAAGGGACACCTCAAACTTTGAACACTCAATAATTTCACTAAAACATAAATAACAAATAAAAACTACGGCAACAAAACAATGACAAAACCGTTTGTTTACAAAGACAGCGACAGACTGACCTTGTGAAGCTAAAAGAGCGCGTAAAATTGGCGGGTTGTTACACATGTCGCGCTGTCACGCTAGACCTCACCATTCCCGCTTCCCCCTCTCAAGTAGGCGTAGCCTACTATAAGCTAATATATTACAAAATATACTATTTAAATATTATTGCTTTTAATACTAATTGCTTAGGTCAACTTTTAAATTAAGTGTGTTACAATACAGTTAAATAACTTTACTATACTAACAGAGAGAAAACAATGTTTTATTACAAAAAAACTTTTGCAGAATGTTGAATTAAAGAAGTAAAATGTCAAAATCAAATAAGTAAGTGAAAATCCAAAAGAAAATTCATTAAATATAATGTTTTTATACTAGATAATGATTTTTTAAATAAGTTTTTAAGCAATTATAGACTCCATGCTCAAAAACGGAAATTTCCGTGCTTACTCATTTGGGAAAACACGGAAATTTCCGTGCTCACTAATTTGGGATCAAAATGATCACTCGCCAAAGGGTTAAGAATTTAATTTTCTACAACTTTTGTATTTAACATTTTTTGCTATCTCTTACCGTTTTCTTACTAAATGCGCTCAAAGTGGGAAAATAAAAAAATTGAAAAAATCTAAAAAATCTTTCCCGCCCAAAAGGTGCTTCCAAAATTAATAAATGTTAAATTCTGGCAATTTTTCCAAAAGTTTCTCGTCAAGAGCTTTAATTCAAGTATGAGGTCGAGGGGGGTATGATTACGGGAAGTGCCTAATAATTAATGTCAGTGAATCGGTAAAATCGTCTAGCTTTAAGGACTTTGGGCGGAGCCTCCCTTCTCGGATGAATAGTGGCTAAATGGATGATTGGATCTTGAATCTGACGGAAAATCTCTTCTTTGAAATTTAATTTTCTACAACTTTTGTATTTAACATTTTTTGCTATCTCTTACCGCTTTCTTGCTAAATGCGCTCAAAGTGGAAAAATGAAGAAATTGAAAACATCGAAAAAATCGTTCCCGCCCAAAAGGTGCTTCCAAAATTAATAAATGTTAAATTCTGGCAATTTTCCCAAAATTTTCTCGTCGAGAGCTTTAATTCAAGTATAAGGTTGACGGGGTTCCGATTACGGGAAGTGCCTAATAATTAATGTCAATGAATCAGTGTTACCGTCTAGCTTTATATAAGTAGATGTGGGCAAAGTAAATATTGACTTAGGATGTTTGAAGTATATTATATATTTCAAAACTGAATCTCAATACTATCAATATCTTTCTTCTTGGACTGTTTGTCAAACGGATTTATTATTTGTACCTCGGATGACTTTGTTTTTTTTTTTTTACAGTCTGTGCCAAAATTTCTGTGCCATTTCTTTGGGAAACTTGTTATTATTGCTGCTAAATCATTTTTTTACTGCTGAAATGTCAAAATCAAAAAATTGTTTGTGCAAGGTATGTGATAGAAGTGAGATGCTCAGGTCCATGTAATGGGTGGTTCCATAGACAATGTGCAGGTGTAACAGTGCAGCAATACAAAGAGTTTTACAGACATAATTCATGGATTTGCAGTAGTTGTGGTCACACCTCAAGCCAGGATGATGAGATGAGCACTTTAATAGATATGATGCTTAGTACAGAGAACAATGAAAGTGGTAGTTCAGGGTACTGTGTGTCTTGTGAAGCTAGCCAGAGTGAAAATAAGATTCTAAAGATGGAAATTGAGAGTGTAAACTCCTTACTAAGTGAAATCAATTTTGATTTAATTGAGAACAGAGGAGAAGTGAGGCGTGTAAAAGCAAAAACCGATAAGTGACATTTTTTTACAAATATACTTTTTTACGCCATTTTGTTTGTCTATTCTGACCACATCCATCTATTATATTAGAAAGAAGCAAAAGCCGACATTTTAAATGTTATTCTTGTTTAAAATCCAGCTTTAGAAGCAAAAAACGATAAAAGTGTATGTCAGTGAGATGCAACAACCGATATTTGCCAACGGCCAATCAGAGCGCCAGGATTGTACCACGTGAGCGCCAGGATTAGAACCACGTGACTGTTAGTCGTCTACCACGCCCTGTAAGCTTTCTTCATTAATTTCTCTGTTGTTTATATCGTGCAGTAGTTTTGTTTCGAATATTAATATTCCTTTTACATTCTATAATTAAATAGAAACATAATGGACATTACTGTAGGAGTTAGGCCTACACACGGCAAAGGCAGAAAACGGATAAGAGATCCTTCAACATGGAGAAAGGTTCATTATAACCCGTAACCAAGTTAAGACGGTATCAATTAGAGGAGAGCAAACTTATCGATCAGATATTGGAACAAATAAATCCGTACTAAAACATGGAAAGAAACTATCATCCTTGAATCCTGAAGTTATTCCATCTGGAAACTGTGCTAGAGTAAAATCAGAGATGATGAATGACGTGAAACAACCCCTAGAAACTCACTTTGGAAATACTTGGGATCAAGTGCCCGAACTTAAATTTTATAAAGACATTTTAAATATTGTAAATAATGAGTCACTACAAAATGTAGATAATGAAAAAAATACTGATTTGTGTTCGCCTCCTTGTGAGGAAAATATCTTCTGTATTTAAATACCATCAGAAAATCAAATGTTTCTTTTGTTTTATAAGTACAGGTTCTAAAAAAAACTATTTTGTAAATTTACCACCAAAATTAAAAGTTTTTTAATGTTTTACAAAGAGTTTTTATTTCCAAAATTCAGAAGCAAAAACCGACATTTCGATCAAGGTGAGATGCAAAAACCGATATTTACCAAGGTGAGATGCAAAAA
>JAGFPH010004829.1:29325-40277 GCA_018207615.1 Philaenus spumarius | reverse complement strand
GTTAAAAGATCACATTTTTGTAAAAAATAATAAACATAGAAATTCAAAGGGGGAATGCAGACAAGTTTAATTTTATAATAATTCATTCATGAAAAAGTATTTAACAAGTAAAAAATCATAAGTATAAGAGACAAAGAATTCAGATAAGTTTTAAATATAAAGAGACTACGTCATCAGAATATAGCCTCCACAACGGGTGCGGTTTATAATAAAACAGACATTAGCCTCGCAACCAGTACAGATTGAGACAATTTAGAATAAGAAGACAGTCATGATTGGTGGAAATACATCGCGCCATACGACGTACATCTATTACAGCGTTCATAGCTCAAGGGAGCTTCTTCTTCACTTGCTTCAGAGATGTCCTGCCGGACAGACCTATTTGTAGTGTGGTGAGTACATTTTTCCATAAGTATGGAGAGTGCGGTATTTCCGTAGTAAATACAATTTAAACATTGGTAAAAGATAGTACAGACAGTGAATTCACGTTAAAGTGCAGAATGTTGAATATCGGACATCTGTAGTCTAAGATACCGACTTAGGTAAATTTCGAGTGTAAGCGTGGCTTAAAGAATCATAGTAATGGCCGACCAGCAAGGTGACTTGTCGAAAATGAACAGTGTTTCGGAGTGAACTATATCTGCGTATCCATAAAATAAATTCAGTGATAAATGAGGCTAAACAATTAACAAACTATAAAACCATTTCAATAAAAATTATGCATAAAATAAAAACCGTTGTGTTAAAAGTAAATTCATTTTCTTTGTTTGTAAGTTTTCAAAAGTGCACTATAAAGTCAAAAAACGTACGTAAGTAGATAAATTTAAATAAATAATAGTAAAGAGAGTCTGCATTCAGGAAACTAGGAAATATGATATTGATTTTTGTATGTTACACTTAAGATTTGTTGAATGTGTGAGTGAATGAATTTTTTTTTAAACTGTTAAACATGATTTGCCAAGGTTTTTATTTTTGTTTTGTAAATTCAATGAATTTAATCATAGAGGAGTAAATTTAAAATGCCAACTATTATGTTTCGTTGATTTGAGTCCTTTCCCTTCCTGGTAAAGTACTTCATGGTAAAATGAACCTTGTAATAAAAAAAATTAGAGTCAGTGTAGCTTAAGTAAAAAATAAAATGGCGTCGGTTTGTTTGCCGCAGTCTTTGGTTCCGGGGGAGGAGATCTGTGAACAGAACACAGATCTCGTCTTTCTGGAATCACGGACCCAGTAGTTGACAACCGAGCGCACAGATGAATAAACCAATCTGCGTAACAGAGATTTGGTTGTCAGCTGTGACAACCACAGATCTGACTATAACATAACCTATTTTCAATTTTGGGGTTATGTTTGATTGTTTTTGTTGTGGTTAAGGGAATAATATTTTTGCAATACATAAGTAAAGTAAAGTATATAAATTGAAAATATGAGACTACAAGTAATTGTTACGCAGCAAAAAGGTTATTTTTTTTATTAGCTAACTTAGAAAAAACTTGTCAAAATTTGATTTATTTTTATTTTTTTTATTTTTATTAATAAATTTTGTTTGTACACGGCTGGCAAGCGACAGCACGTAACAACTTGCATGCCTATGCATAACTGGAGCTTTCAGAAGTAGCCCTACTGTGGCTAAGGAGGTGCTTCTTGGACTTCCGCCTCCAGACATCTACATAATGTCGGAGGCAAGGACGTCTGTTGGCGGAAGGGCATGCCTGGAGCAGGACATTCTGACATTGTAAACACCGTACTTAAAAACTAAGTGTCAGACATGGTTACTGACACAATGCACACCGAGTATGTATTCTATAGACCCTTCACAGTCTCCCTCGGTACCCGAGAAGACTGGAAATGAAACATCAAACCAGGAACTCTCTAGTCTGGTACATGGGCGGGTCTTTGATGGGAAGCAATTCTGGCTAATAGCCCAGTCAATAAAGGCCGAAAATCGCCATTTGTCGCAACAAATTAGGGGAAAGCTGAATTTTTTATATGTGATAGACATGTATTTTCTCAAAAGTCCCCGCCTCTTCCCCTTGTGCTTCCCCCTCCCCCCCCTTGAAGTTTACAAATGCAGAGCTTCACAAGATTGCTTACAAGTTCGTTAATACTCATCGTAGCGAATTAATTTTTTGTACATTTGTTCCTTGATCCATATTAAACATGTTTTGTTCTTATAAATTTTTCGATAAAGTTAATATTAAAGGACCTATTAAACAACAAACACCAATAAAATGATTTCTCAAGGCATATAAATTTACTTTATTAACTATATTTTTTAAATTATTTAAAATACACAAAAATAACTCAAATAAAACTTGTAGTATGTATCTTTAGCTTTAATATGATGTGGATAATTACTTGTTTAACTTTATCGCTTGCTCTTGGGACGTCGTCAAAGAGAGCGCTTGCACGCCGCTCCAGTGGTCAGACGCAGGTTTTTTACCCACTTCGCATGGATATATTATGTACTATGGATGTTGCAATATAATTTTAGTAAATGTGTGAGCGGTAGCTTACTTTGAAAGTATAGACGGACTGCGCACAGCAGTCAAAGCAGAACGAAGTTTTAACTTCTCTTGAGGTTCTCGTTCATTTAAATATCTTTGCCAAAGAATGTCCCACTCAGTTTGATTAGACTCCTGCATACCTGCACATAACAGAAATACAGAATTAGTAAGGTAATTCCTACAACAAACAATCAAAACACATTATCCACTAATCGGTTGTTAAAATTAAGTAATACAGTAGTCCTGCTATTCCGAACTAGTTGGGATTGAGCCCTTTCAGTTTAACGGGAATTCGGAATAGGCGGATTTTGTGAATAATATCAACGTATTGACTTGTTAAGGCGTAAATTAAGTGCGGGGACATCTGCTAGTGTCAGTTCTATACAGCGTTGATCGGTTCGGAGGAAAGCGAGGAAGAGGTGAACGCTCAAACTGAACTCTTATCACACGTAGACGCGGCAAATGCTCTTGACCTCGCCTTAGTGTAGGTTTACACCATCCGTTTTTTCCTTCCGTTGCATTACGATTCTGTTTTCTTCTAAAAACGGAAGGGAAGGGATAGGTAGTTCAAACTGTCCGTTTTGTCATCCCGCAATCTGTCTGTTAGTACCGCATCGTCTTGAAAAAAGATCGAGAAGAAAAAAATTTGTTCCAGATAAAAAAAATGGAGGAGAAAAATGGATATACGCAACTGACAGGGAGCAACAACACTACTAGTGCCTAGCTGTTGCATCTAATCCTTGTAAGATGCTCTGCTTACAAAAAAAAATATACTAATTAAATTTGATTTGATGTAGTTGCTGCAAGACTCTACTTTAATTTTATTTTATCTCGGGTTGTGAATTCTATGACCTGATTGAAAAATTGTGAAGAGGATTAGATTAGGCCAAACAAAGTAGACAATCTAGAAATGACCTTTTACATTTATTAATATCATATATATAGCAAAGAACAATTTTTATACAGACAAATATAATACAAGTTATAGCCTAAGGTACAAAATTTCAAAGAGAGCTGGTGACCTATAAATGAAAAAGATTTTAAGTGCACTGTACATACTTACGAAAAGGCGGACACACAAACTTATTAATTTTAAAAAAGAAAAAAAAACCACTCGCACGCGCAACACTGTTGTAGTCTATTTCATTGTGCGATTTACAGTCACATTATTTAAAAATTTGAAAAGTTCGCCGATCGCAATACACACCATTGTCGATGATAATTATTAACTTTCGTAAAGATTTAAATCAGTTCTTCTATACCTCACTTTGTTGTAAAATATTCACATTTTAAGACAAATTTACTTACTGGGTAAAACATACGTCTTACTAATTTGACGTCTCGATGAGAAGTGATGCCTAGCGTTATTCTTCCGCCGCTACCTTAATTTGGCGTCTCTTTTCTCTCCACCAATCAGGAACGTCTCCCGACACATAGATGTTCGACACAGATTCGTTTGGTTGCTAACCCAAGCATTCCTTCTGGATCTTGCATGTGGAAAATCACGTAGACCATTTTTCCTGGAACTCGCCTGCAGGTGTTTGCTTCTTATCTCATCTAGACGTTAAGACGCTTCTTTGTCTAACTGCATCTCAAAACTCGTATAGTTTCTGCGTCTTGAAGTCAGTGCATAAACTGTCCATTTTCTCAAACTCCACATTTAAATTGAATACAATAATTGATTTTTAATAATTGTCTGCCTTTTTAGTCTATTTCCTTTACGTTAAAATTGCTTCTAATTATTAAGCTCTCTTTCTAAAAACATTTGCAATGTAAATTAAATTAAATTCAAAAATAAAATTGCCCTCTTGAATTAAAATTGACTTATGGTCCTATTCTATATTATTATTGTACTTTGGGAAGTTGGAGATGTTACATCCTTCCTTCTTTCTGACGGACCCGGTATCCTTTTCACAGCAAAACGGATGGAAACCGTGAAGGAAACAAAACCAGCTTTCATTCCGATTTGGTTTCAGGCGTTTTCCTCAAGCTTAGCCCTCTATTTAACTTATTTGTTTAACAATAATCTACTTTTTTCACAAACGTCTTTTTAATTTCTCCTGTTTTTATGTTTAAAAAATCGTTATTTTTCCTGAACTCTGTTCGGAATAGCTGGGACTCTACTGTATTTTCTAAGATTACATGATGCAAGTAAATTTTGTGACAGCGTTTTCTTGGTCTCGAATCCAATCTTGCAACATATGTTTAGTTTATTTTATAGCAATAGAATCTGTGCACAGCTCAAATACATCTTACAGCATTATTTTCATCATGGTAAGGAGGGGGAGGGAGGGTTGCCATCCTGTATAGAGAAGTAAATAATCAGGGCTGTGCGAATCCAGAAATTCTAGATCGAATCCGAATCCGAATAATATTTTTTCAGTCATTTCGAATCCGAATCAAATCCGAATAATATTTTTAGGCAAATTACGAATCCGAATCGAGTCCGAATCCCAAGCCTACGAATACGAATCTCAAGTCTACGAATTCAAATCGAATCGGAATCCTCTAAAGTTTGTTGAATTGATACTAAATATTAAAAAATTATACATTTTAAAAGGTGTTTATAAAAATTATTATTTATTGGACTGTGAGCAGCTTATTTTAAAATTAAATTGTATTAAAAACTAACATTGAATCCAAGTCCAACTTTTTTTATTGGGAATTTAACACAATCAAATACAGCCCACCTACTAACTGGTATCATAATTTAGTTAATAATTATTATTAAGTCAATAACATAATACAAATTTAATAGGCTAATTAAATCAGGTAATATCAAAAATTAAAAAAACAAACTGCAACACTTATAGGCTGCAGTAAAACATTTAATTCACAGCAGCCTAACATGGTGCAACATTCTCTGTTCAAAACCGTTAATTACTTTTTTTCTCATTCGTACTGTTTTATCCTTGAAAAATTTTCGAATCTTTTCAGTCACTACTCGATTTTTCGAACCGAATCTGGATTAGCGGATTCGTTTTCGAATACGAATCCGAATATTTTTGCATAGCGGATTCGACTATCGAATCCGAATCGAATCCAAAGATGGATTCGGATTCGAATCTATTTTCGAACTATTTGCACAGCCCTGTAAATAATAACTAAACTCACCATATGTGTAAACAATACTCTTGATTTCTACATCTATGGCAGTGTTTTTTTGGTCCTGAATCCAACTTTGGAACAGATGTTTAGTTTTGTCGCGGCAAGCAGGAAGGCCAACAATGCAGCCTAAAGACAACAGATACACAGCTAATCTCCTGCAAACGTAAACAATTTGAGTGTTTTGTTTTAAAAGAAGCTGTTATTTGAACCAATACTAGTTTTTTGTTATACCACTGAACTTTGGGTTTTTAACTATGGCTTGAGTTTTAACCATAACGGCGATCTTTCACAAGGTTTTAAAACAATAAGTACCTAGCACAGATGCTCCTAAATAGTGACCAAGTGTTACGATTGATGAAAAAAATTACAAGTTATTATAATTTAAATTTAATAATATAACATAAAATACAAACCAATAATATAATAAAAACCTTGCCAGAAACTGGCACATACTTTTTCACAAACATATTTAAATTATTAAACAGATTCACCGTGACTTCCCAATTGTATCAAAGTAGGAGAGGGGATACATTAAAGTAGGAGGAACAAATTTGCACCAAACATGTCAATTAGGCCTGTGTAGACGCACGAAAAAATGTTTTGAAAAACAACCCCCCTTTTGGACAAAAAATCAGTTATTATTATTATTAGCTAAACAAGAATTTTAAAAAATATACGGTGTTTTGTACATGGTAGGGTGCATTAAGGGTCTGCTGTAGTGGCAGCCATCTTGGATTTTTATCCCATAAGAGCGATGTTAAATTTCAAACCATTTATTTTGTTTATTTTTTTATCATAAAATTGTTTGCAAGATCTCACTTTAAGCACAATTACAATACACATCCGTTTTGCATTTTAGATTTAAAAAAAATGCTTTTCTTTTGTTATGTAAATGACACTTTGTAAGTATAAAGTTTGAATTTTTTCCTAACACAATACAAAATTAATAATGAAAAGTAATTTGCAAGCCGGATCCGAAATTTTATAAAGAAAATTCAGTTTTTTTTTCAGCACTCAATCACAAAAGATGGATTTATAAAATGGTTTGAAAAGCGGCAATGTCAAAGCGCTCAGCCGCAAGAAATTGCACTGTTTAGATACGGTTATAAAAAAAAGCGCTTGCGTTTCCGGTTGCTTTCTCGTTTACTCTTACTCTTAATGACTGCAAATGAACCAAATTTTATCAAAATCGTTAGAGCCGATTTTTAATACAATTTATACCTCCGTCTAAATCTTATGCTATACACAACGGGCAAAACTGACTACAAATTTCTACTCTCAAAATATGAATTCTTTTAAATATATATTATATACTAGCTGGCCCGACCCGGCTTTGCACGGATAGACAAATCAAAGTTAAATGTATATTAACAATAAATATATTACACTATGTATTTCTTATGGGGATTTTTAGTAACTTTGAACCCCCCAAACCCTCCTAAAATTTTGAATTTAAAAAAAACTCTTTCTTAGCGAGCACATAGTGCCTTAGAGGAAGCTACATAATAAATTTCATTCCAATCCGTTCAGCGTTTCTTTTTAGTAACTTTGATCCCCCAAATCCCCTAAAATTTCGAATTTTTTAAAACCCTTTCTTAGTGAGTACTTAGGGCCCTAGAGGAAGCTACATACCAAATTTCATTCCAATCCGTTCGATGGTTTTTTGTAGTAACTTTGACCCCCCCAAACCTCCAATAAAATTTCGAATTTTTTAAAAAAACTTTCTTAGCGAGCACCTATGGCCCTAGGGGAAGCTACATACCAAATTTCATTACAATCCGTTCGATGGTTTTAGAAAAATCGTGATTTTGTAACTTTGAAATCCCCCAAACCCCCTCTTAAAATTTCGAATTTTTTGTAAACCCTTTCTTAGCGAGCATCTATGGCCCTAGAGGAAGCTACATACCAAATTTCATTCCAATCCGTTCGGTAGGTTTTGATAAATCGTGATTTAGTAACTTTGACCCCCAAAAATTTCGAATTTTCGGAAACCCTTTCTTAGTGCGCGTCTAGAGCCTATAAAGAGTATTAGTGCCAAATTTCATGTTTGTAGGCCTCGTGGTTTTGGAGAAACTTTGATGAGTCAATGAGTCAATGGTATTTGGATTTTATAAGTATAGACATATAACTCTCCCAACAGATCAACCCACAGAAACTGATTCTAATCCAGAATTTACATAAAACAATTATCCCTTTAATCCGCAAACTGTTCCCTCGCCTTTACTCTGTCCTAGTAGTTCTGATAATCGGACAGCTCGGCTCTCTTGCCTTGAAGTCCACCTGGGCTGGCACAACTCACGGGAAAAGCCGCTCTGGCCTCTCCTTGACGCTCACCCCCAAGCCTCCGGTCTCCAAAGACCTCCCTCTCACCCAAAAACCTTTCCCAAAAGACCTCCTTTCTAATGTGTTCTCCTTATTAAAAAACTCTGTCCATCTCCCTCTCAGTTTTACTCGTTCTGCCTTTGTATTAGTATGAGACCCCTGCGTGCTCCGCACGCCGACCCCCAATGGAAGCTTCTAAAAACAAATGTTATGTTTTCTTTATAATAAAGTTGTACGATTAATAATAACCTCAAAACTAAGATGATAAATGTTCAAATCAAATTATTTCTTATATTTTTGATAACAGCAGTTATAATAATGGTTAAAAGAACCAGCAAAGCTCAGGTCTACACTTTAAAACCCTACTTAAAAGTTAGAAATACAAAAATAATTGCTTCAAATATTGAAATCAGCTGTTAATGGAAATATTGGAATAAACAGCTATATTATCTGTTATTTTATTCAATTGGTTGCTATGGAAATAAATGTAAATACATATTATTGTGTTGGTTTATCATTCTAGGCCTAACCTAAGAATTTCTTCCAACTAAATTTACAAATTGAAATAAAAAAAGGTTTTTATTGAAATGAATTATAGCCTATGTTACTCAGGGAAAGTGTAGCTTTTTATTAGTAAAACTATTTTTTCAATCGGTTTCGTAGTGCCAGAAATTACCCCCTACATACAAAAAAACAAAAAACAAACTTTAACTCCTTATAATATTAGTATAAATGTGTGAAAAGTTAATAGAATAGCCATAAAACCTTCCAAAAATCACACTTATAAGATTTCTCTACTATGTGTGTGTTAACGTGTATCTTTTATAGGTTAATAAGGAGCAGATTTTATTTAAAAATATAATTTACATTAACTGTCATACTATTTTACAGAACAGCTGTTTTATGTTTTTAATTTATTTATTTAATACCAAATGTTTTAATGTAAACAAAGCAGACGTTTTTAAATTCCCATGTATTTCTTATGGGGATTTTTCGTTTTTTGGGGACCTCAAAAACCCCTTAGTTTATAATTTTAGAAAAAACTTATATATTTTTCCCTCGTTCCTTGAATCGACACCTTTAATTTCATACCTCTCCCATCATCCTCCGATTTACCAAATTCCTACAATTTTTAATCTAAAATTTCGCTTACAGAATTATATATAAGGATGAAGGCTTACTTATCAAAGCCATTCAGCAGTTTTACATAAGTCCTACTTACACAACTACTACTATCTACTCTATATTACACGATTGTGCGACTCCGCTATTGCCAGCAACTCATTCTATTTAGTAACTCTTCATACGAATAAATAAATACCGTATTTCACTAGTACCTGACTATAAATAGTTTATAAACTCTACTTTTGATTCAATTGAGTCGTGTAACTTACTTTTTTAAGAAATTTGGTTCCGAAGCAATGTCCCAGGTAGCATTAGTAATATGAGGACCGACGATACTTTGAACGTACAGCTGGAAAATAAACATCAGCCTTTCAAGCAAACATAACATCTGGTTTGGATTTCAATATGTAATTCAATTCTTACAATCTATGAATGTACAAAGCTTCAATGATTGCAATGTAAGTTATCAAACAAACAATGGGCAGTTGTTTAAAAGTGACGGATCAAAAATAAAGATAATAATCTTTTTCACAGTTTTCTAATAAAACAAATATAACATGGCTCGAAAATGTGTTACTTTGTCAGAGGTTCCAACTTATTTGCAGAGGCTATTTGTAAAAGTCATCTTCTCAATTTGTTATAAAAACTTGTGGTCATCTTTGTAATGTTTAAGACGTTACAAAAGTTTTATAATAGTTAAAAGATAAAAAAAATATGTTTGTCCCGACCTGCCAAAACTTTCAAAGTTAAATAATAATTTTAAAAACTTGTTAATTATTAAAAATTATATAGAATGTGTTTCTAGTTACAACTGCTATTTATTATTTGTAAAATGTAATTATATTTCAATTGAAAGCTTAAATAAAATTATTTAAATTCATAACCTCAAAATCTGCTTATTATTTTATTTATAAACAATCCTCCATACCAACACATCTATATATATAAAACAAAGTCGGGTTTGTTACACCATTTATAACTCAAGAACGGATGAACCAATTTTTATAATCTTTGATTTGTTGGATTTGTCTCCGCCCCGAATAGCAGAATATCTATTAAAATATAGGAAAAATACATAAATAAAATTAAACACATTAAATAATTTTAAATGCTATTTACTCATAAACCAACAACTATACGACTTTTTTAAAGCTCATATTTTATGGAGTATATTGTCGCTTTTTTCAATGTTCTATCTTGAACGGATGATCACTATAGTGTCTATAACAATAATCAAAAATAAAATTGCGTCAGGCTTTCCATACATGCTCAACCCCCCTTCAGATTCTGGACTATAATAACTCCTTATTACAAACTGTTAATTTTAAAACGAATGGTCGATTGGAGAAATCATAACTGGCAGAGCAATCTTCTAACACCTTAAAGACCAAATAACTTGCAGATGCAGGTAAACAAAAACAGAACAGACATGTGAAAACGTTTGTCTCTGGCTCCAGGATAGGCAACATAGTTACGCAGGAATAAGTGACCGTTTCAACTTGGAATATATTTTGGTGCGAGTTGTAGGTGAGAACCAACATACAAAAAAAAACTAAACAAGAAACTTAAGAAACTGAACACCAAGTATCAATGCTTGTTTCCCCAATGCTATTGAAATTTACTGCTCAAATGTACAAGTTGCCATTATTATCGACTGAAGACGTACTAAGAACTGAAGGAGTATCAACTCCTAAAAAAACCAGAGTACGTCCGTACGGACATACATATGTATATGAGTAACATTTAATATAACAGCTGATTTCACCCATCATCTGTAATATTTAAACAAACCCAGTGCATATTATAGTTTGAGGTTATGTTTTCAACTTCAATCATTATAATGTCTTGTGAAGTTGATTTTTTTAAATATGAGCTAAATAACAAATGTAT
>JAGFPH010004829.1:15588-29315 GCA_018207615.1 Philaenus spumarius | reverse complement strand
CTTCAATCGTTATAATTTCTTGTGAAGTTGATTTTTTTAAATATGAGTTATAGAACTAATGGATGCTATAATATACGTTATAATATTTGCTTTGAGGTTATAAACTGTACATAAATACAACCTTTTATCACCAATATATTTTGTTTATACAAATTTAAACAAGAGATATATTCGTTTACCTTAGGAAACATTCGTACATCTTTGTATAACATGTAAACATATTCGATTATTAATTTTTTCACTATAATATTAATAACTCTAAATTATTTGATCTATCAATATGAAATAAAAAGCACTTAAAAGATAATATTTTTATCCTTCTTTAAATATATAATAATGTATGTGAATAAAAATGTTTAACAAATAGGCCTACAGTTTTATAATCCTTATTATTGTTCACATTTACAGAGTTAAAAATCTCCGTTAATTAGGCATAGTTATGTAGGCCTAGATAAGTATTCATTAATGTTGTTTTTTAATAGTTTGATGTTTAAATGATGTATTTCTGATGTGTATCTAATTAATCAGGCTGTGATTTTTCACGGGGGCTTACTAGTTATAAAATTAATTTTACAGTTTAAAAAACAAAACACAGTCTTATTCAACTAACCTTAAATTTGGTATACTCAGGTTTCATTAATAGCCTATTTCTTAAGGCTGTTAAGGTATCTGTTGCGACAAGCCATGGAATGGTGTGAGCCTCATTTTGCAAATATTTTGTTAAATTCAGAGCAGTAATGTATTTAATGTATCCAGCTTCGGCCAAACTGAAGGCATCATTTAGCAAGTTTGCTCTATCAGAAGCATCTAAAACCTGAAAATTAAATTATTACAATCGATTAATCTCTGCACTAGTAGTTCTGTGAACAGTACTGCCCTACTAAGCACAAAGGGGGTAACTGATATTTTTGTACTTTTTGAGATTTATGTACCTAATAATTCTACACAAAATTTGGAGTCAATTACTAGAGTTTCAAGGCCGTAAGTGCTTTTAAAACCTATTTTAAATGTATTTCTTTTTAGTTGTAACTACACATACTACTTGAAATACTAAAACAATTAGGCCGTAACTGGCAATAACTAAAGCATTTTAGCCGTATTTGATGCAGATACGACCATTGACTTTAGTAAAAAACACTTACGGCTTCAAAAGCTTAGTATATGAGTGAATCCACAGTAAATTTCAAATCAATGTCTTTTTGGATTTTCACATGAAAAAAATAGTATTAACTAGTATTGAAAATCTTTTTTAGTGGTACATAATTTGCACTTTAAGAAATTAACAATTATTTTTAATTTCAACATATTTTTTCATCGAAAAAATAATTCAACCCATCAAAATGTCAATTCCGTCCCGTGTCCTCATAACGAGTTTACGTGAACGGTCTGATAGATTTTATTGATTTTAATTTAAAAAATCCTGAAAAAATTACAGTAGCATTCAAAAAAGCAGAATAATACGCATTAAGTAATAAAATCTCAAAATATAAATTTTTAAAGTAATAACAGTATGTGCACAACATCAGAAGAACCAGAAGAAGGCAACCGATGTAGGAGTAGAAGACCCAAAAATAGGAAGCCCTAGGTTTAAATGTCTTGATTTTTAAAATTTGACTAATCTTAGGTCAGCATTAGCCAAATAATATTACATATTCAATGGTTTGTATTTAATCTTAATAAACTTTGATATTGAGAATGTACCGTCATTTCCCTGCACTACAATAAAAAAAGCCAAGTTTGCTTAAACATGAAGTAAATGTATATTTTATAAATATGTATTACAACGGACACAACCCGTTGTAGGTCCTGAATTTTGAATTTGTAATTAATTTTATAAATTTGAATCGTCCGGACTTACCGCGGGCTAAAGCCGCATGTAGGTCACGAAAATCATGTTGACGCGGGAGGGTCGTTATCTGGCTAAGTTAAACTCTTGGACCCTGCCTGTTCGAAAAGGAATAAGGACTTGTAAAAAATACTTAAAGATTCCTTCGGGAAGCCAAAATCCAGGAATTAAATAAAAAACGAATATCTTCAGAAAATGCATTACGCTAACCGCGGGTGTATTTACTGCAAGATTAGATAATATAAAGTCACAAAGTTACGTAAGGTACAAGCTATTAAAGTATGGGGAGAAATTCAAAATTCCTCTAAATTGAAAAAGAAAAGGTTTTTAGGCTTTTCATAAGAAGGCCTAAAATAAAGGTGAAATAAGTTTTAGCGAAATTTTGTTAAATAAAAAAGTTAATGTTAATCCACTAAGTTCAAATGATAAAAAAGTAGGTAAAATAGAAAGTTTTTTAGATTCTAACCAAAACAATTTTTAGTAATGATAAACAAAATGTATAATTAAAAAGAAAAACTTGAAATTTTATGAAAGGAAAAAGGTGATAGAATTTGCACCTTTACAGCAAAATAAAAAATTAAACTTAAATTTTTAGACAACTAGAAGCAGAAACAAAGTGAAAATCCGGCTAGTTAACACAAACCAAAAGGAAATAAAGAAGTGAAAACAAAAAACAAAGACTTTTCCGGGAAAAATCGCCGTGGAAAAACGCGCGCGGGTCGTGTACGCGAACCAAGAACCGTGCGAACGTCACTCGAGTTCGGGTGTAAAGAAGACAACGAGCTGAATTCAAAAATGTCACTCTCAAGAAAATCGGGAAAACCCTGGAGGAGTTACAAAAGAAAAGGATTTTCAATAGCCCAAACTGCATGGAGTGAGATAAGATAGAGGAACAGCAGAGGGGGCTGGCTGGAGATGAGTCGACTGGAGGGGGAGCAGATATACCAACATGCGAAAGTGGGCGTGCTCAAAAAACAAAAGGAAAATTACAATGACTAAAAACAATGACTAAATCAAGTCTAAAATTAAAGGAAAAATCAATATAAAATTCAAAATAAAAAATAACATTGAAAAAACGAATTGTAAAAACTTATAGAAATACAGTGATAGAAAGCTTAAGTTGGCATGGAAGAAGTGCCGAAAAAGTCTATATAAACGATTGCTCGGGGAAACTCGAGAGCCTTGATATTTCTGCGATGTAAGTGAACACATCGAGCCTTTTGACTTTCATGATGCTAGTGTACGCACAAGAGCTGTTACTTGTTTTTTATAAAATACTATAGTATGCAAAAAGCTAAGTATTTTCTTCGTTAACCTAATAATTTGTATAACAAGTGTGAAGATACGTCATTGCGATATTAATCTGGAATGCAGCAATAGACACAACTATAATCTACAAGAACGTCAGTGGCAACTTAGTCATTACAAAGTTGGAATAACTTGGATTATTCTGGAGAAGTAACGTAACCTGCATAGCAGCTGATACATGGAGTGATTCGTATAGCTTCCAGATAGGACTCCAGGACATCACCAGGCGACCACTTGCACATGCAACTTTAACGTCGAGGGAATAGCCGAACCGGGACTTCAGACACGACATCACCACAATCATCTTTAAAAATTCATCCAACATTCTTCCAGACAACCCTACAGGAACCTATCTTCATCAACGAGACAACTTAACCAGCACGCAGAGCATCTGTAGCCTGCCATCGCTAAACAACGCTCGCGGACTTCATATCAAACGTCGCAATGCCTGGACAGTTGTGAAAAGGTCGGTAGAAACGTAAATACGTTAGTCCCTGATTAAATTTACCTGAAGTAAATTCAAATAAATTTATTTTAAAATACTGGGTTACTTAGGATGTTAGATTAGATAAAAATTTTGTATTATTAATTAAAATATTAAATTCATTAAATCGTAAATTCAACTTAAATCGTTTATTAAAATATTAATTAAATCAAATTGAGTATAAAATATTAGAATAAATTATAGTTAGGTAAATAATTGGTTCTGCCTTGTAGTTTAAGAAATTATTACTAAATTGAAAGGAAAGTTATTATTTTGTATTTGTTGGAAAAAGTAAAATCCAAAAAGTTTTATTTTATGTTTGAAATTAAAAAAAAAGGAATTATTAAAATTTTATTTGCTTTATAAAAAAGTTATTATTTACAAAAAACACCTAGTATTCAAATATCCCAATAGTTTATGAGTTATAGATTAAGAATTGATACAGTGAAATTTTATAAAATATTTGCAAGCACAAATAAACAATTTACAAGGTTAGTTTCAGTGTACTCACTACTCAGAGGTTTACAAAAAGTAAAATCATTCACTTGTGTTCTAACTGAGCTAGATTCAAATATAAAGTACTGGAAGTATAACGTAGAAGTTTTTTTTTTTAGTCGGGATATTCAGAAAACTGAATATTCGACACATAGTTATTTCACCTAGGCCAAACAAAGCGAGATTGCCTATAAAACTTCCAGTAGGTGGAAATAACTTATTCTCAAACGAAAGACCGTTGAAGAAATCGGCGTCCCAAAAAAGTGGGGTCCGAAAACATTATTCAACTGGTTAAAAACGGTTTTCCGTTGGAGAATTGGCTCCCGTAACGTGGGGCTAGAAAAATTCTCGAACGGGAGATTCGTTGGAGAATATAATATAAAACCTATTAATTGATTACTAAATGCAGTTGAAACATCAGTAACAAATATAAAAAACTTACTAGCTTATATACTTAAGTGCTGCAACTTTAATTTACTAAAGTTTATAAGGGTAACTGTGCAGTTACCCCCATTAATGTCTAGTAATTTGCAGTTACGCCTATTTGGTCTAGTAATGTTATAATAACATAAATATAAAAAGTATAGTAACTGCTGCCAATTAGTGTGTAATGTTTTTTTTTTTTTTGCTGTTAAAACCACATTGAATTATCAATAAAAAAATTAGTAAACTTTTTTGTTTATATTTACTTTTAGTGACAAAAAATATACAATCGGCAGTTATTTAAACTTTAAAATGGGTTTTCTCATTATTACTTCATTGTCAGTTACCCCCTTTGTGCTTAGTAGGGCAGAGTAGGCCTCGCTCGTAGCGCAGGCAAGAGCAAGACAGCAACACTTCCTTAATAAAGTTACCAAACAGTTCGACTCTAAATACTGTGTGGTGCAACAAAGAAACAAAATGAATAAGATAATGTAGTTGGTAAAGGACTACAACTCAGTAAGTGCGACGCAACGCCAATCGGGCTCTTTATCTCGGCTCCCCCTCCACAACTCACTCACAGCAATGACTACAACTTTAATAAGACAAAAACTCGCTGCATTTATTTCAGCCAAAACTAAATTGGCGTTGAGCTAAGTTCTCACAGCGGCCGCTAGGCAGTGCTGGCCGTTTTTTCTTTGTAGCTGCGTGTGCAAGCGAGAGACAGCTCTTTCTGTCTCTCTCGCACCTGCTGCGAGCCCATTCTCTTTCTCTCTCACTTCAGCTGCGAGGGTAACAGTTGCCACCACCATCTAGCGGCCGCTGCGAAAAGCTTGATTTTGGCGCGGGAAAACTGACTGACCAATATCCATTAAGAGTGTTTGTCTTATAAGTTGTAGTCATTGCTCACAGTCACAGCGGCTACACTGACGTAGTGCTGGAAAGAGCAAGACAGAAGGTAGCGCTCTCTCTCTCTCCATAAAATTAAAAGGTTTTATGAAGATATCTAAAGAATAAACATATAAAAACATGGTTAAAATACATAAACTTGGAACGATTTTTACAAAATTTTAAGTTTGCGGCCATTTTGTCACCTTACCGTTAAAGATATGGAAGAAAAAGTTAAGAAAAGAATTTTGTAGAACATCAAATTTGCTACCTGCAAAATGTTATTAGTTTTTCAATTCAACTTATGGCTAAGCCAACTGGCTTTGGAAAAAAGCTTACACTGAGAGAAATGGTGTGGCCGCCATTTTTATTTTATTTAAGGCATTAAAAATGGAAAACTGTATACATAAATCGCTCGGCCTAGGAATAAGGAACATTCATGCAAAAAATCATGACAATAGGTCAAGGCGTTTGGCCGTAATCGTGAGACAGACAGACACACAGACGAAATGCCGAACGGTCGAGCTAAAACGGAGACCTCGCTTTGCTCTGTCAATTATAAATAAAACACAGCCCACCATTCTGGTTTTCTTTTTATAACTTGAGAACCACAGATGTTATTTTTCCAAATGTAATTTCTGAGAAGGTTTTTAAACTATCTTTCAACATAATCAGTTCAATAATTCTCATAAATACGCAATTTATGTCAAAAAAATGAATTCACTGCAAAGTAACTTTTGCCGTGACAGGATTAACCTACACTAGGATAATTGCATTTGTTGTTTATACCCTTTTAAATGATATACAGTTAAACTTGGTTAAAGGGACCGAACGAATGTTGATGCTACGTCCGAGTAAGGTTATAAGGATTTACCAATAGGAAATCTTATTTATTTTATCTTGAGTGAAAGCTCAAACAACTATAATATACAGTAGAGCGTCGAAAATCCGAACTAATCGGGACCGAGGGGGGTTCGGATTATCAATTTGTTCGGATTTTTGAAAACAGCCAAGAAAATGCCATTTAGGCTAAAATATAAGCCCTTTTAGTGGTTAAACAGTACAAGCAGTAATGTAATTACAATACAGTATGTAAGACTACTTAAATATTATGATTTAGAAGAACCTGCACGTACACAGTAGGGCTAATATGATTAGACTTGTAACTCTCAATTACAGTACAGTACATAAATAAAAGTTCATTTGTACATTATAGTTAACACAACCGAAAAATTAACAAAATACTGTATAGTACACTACTGTACACACTGTTATAATGATTACACAAAGAGAAATTAATGAACTTTCTGTATGTTTACTGCTAGCGCTAAAGCAGCTTATTAGCGTGACAGTGAAAATACTACAGTGTGTTGTGAGGGCGTGTGAGAGTAGGTATTGAGAAGTGTTTAATAAGAGATAATAATGTCAAACTGCGATGAAGATTTTTGTGAAATTTTAATGACGCAATAATTGGAATTTGCGAAAACGAAAACTTTGCAGGGGCTGCCTCAGAACGCGTTCGGATTTTTGACGTTTCGGATTTTTGACGTTTTGGATTATTGATATTCGGATTATTGACGCTCTACTGTATTACTAATATTGACAACATTATTCATGACATTTTTTATTACAAAGAAAAACTTTTCTTTTCTTTTAATGTACAGTAGGGTCCTGGTAATTTGAGCTAATTTTAGCTTAGGTCACCTGCAATTATAAATAAATTAGGTTAAACATTTAAATACATGTTGTACTATTAACAAACTGTAGCATTACTGTAATTTAAAAAAACACTAAAATTACAGTACAGTAAAACCCCGGTTAACCGAACTCGGGTCAATCGAAACAAGGGTTATCCGAAACGCCTCCGAAAATCGGAAATCCAAAAATAATAGCCCTTATGTATGTATACAAATATTTAATTTTTGTTTTTTTACAACTTAAACATCAATTAGAAATTAAGTAGCGGTTTTAATGTAAACTTTGAATTCAGTTTTCTCAGAACTCGAAAAATGTTAGAAGTCCCCTTTCCTTTGATGACGGTCCGCCTATTTTCTCACTCCTCAGAATAAAACCGCGAAATAAACTACATATTTCATTTCACACGTTTATTTATGAGCACAGAGTAACCGAAACTTTATTTTTAACGTTTATACACAAAAAGTACGTTGAAAATGTGGGAAAAATATAATCTCCGGATGGTCCCGTCAAAGTCGCTAGAGGGGGGGACCCACTATAGCAACACTGTTAACTCTCCCACCCCTCCTAAGAAACAATTCACACCAATAAATAACTCTAAAAATAGAACAGAGTTTGTTTTTGCATGTTCTTCAAACTCTAGGATTGTTACATACCGCAAACTTTTAAGACGTTTGGTTTTTTCAAAAGTTCAGTATATAAATTTCAAGAAGAAGAGTTTAATGGACATGAAAAACATTTGGGTGAGAAAAATTTTGTTCTTGAGAGACCAGGTTCCCAAAATGGATAAAAAAACCAATATTTTTATATTCTAATTTACATTCTGTATACCTTATGATTGTTTTGAAGAAGTTCTGTGAGAGTGTGCCAGTCTTCATCGCCATAGTTGACTCGGTAATAAAACTTTTCATTTTTGTTAAGTTTTACCCAAGTAGCTTTTCCTAGATCCAGCGTCACTGGACAGACAAAGGATGAACATAATACTTTCACATTTTTTGTTTGAAATTTTCTAGCAATGTTTGTACAATAATCAATGACTACATATCAATAAGACGAACAGTTTAAATGGGTAGGATTCAGGCCAGGAAAGAAGGTATAAAAGTGGGTTTGCGTCACGAGTCGTTACGAGCTCTCAGGGCGCGTTTTGCCGGCCGAGTGTGGGAAAAGGATGGAAAGAGGAGGACGGACAGAGAGGTCCGACTGTCATGTGACCGAGACCGTCGAATCCTAGCGGCCGATGTCGCAAACACACTTTTATACCTGCTCCACTAACACTTCAGTGAGTTTGAATTTTTAACGATAGCACTTTTTGCCTTATTGATACGCAGTCATTGACGTAATTTTACTAAGCTCATAAAGTTACAAAAAAGTACTTTAGCAATTTATGGTTTATATTTTACAGTAGAACTCCAGCTATCCGAATCAATTGGGACCAGACCCCGTTCAGATAATCAAAAATTCGGATAGTTGGATTTTTCCGGAAAAAGGTTTTATTTTAACATTTTCGGGATTGGTTTCACGTTTACGCGTCTGCAGTAAACTACCCGCACAAACAGTCAACTCCCGATTAAACGGGATCGGTTTATACGGGTTGCGGCTCAACCGGGATCGTCAACCGGGCCGAGAGACGAGAGAGGTGGTGGGGCAAGAACTGAAAAAATGCGGGTGACAGGAGGGCTACTGCAATAACGAGTAGCATCTATTGACGAGAATAGAGTAGCAGTTATAATCTGCTACTATAGAGTAGCAATTACTAAGTAGCAGTTATGTTATTGAAGTAACATCACTAGCCAAAAGTGACGCACGGCACAGCTCTGAGTTACGTCGAAGGCCTTCTTGTCTATTTAGACGGTCAAGGTGATGCATCATTATGTGACAAGCTCGTGTTACGAAAAATAAGATCCACAATTTTGAAAAAGGAAGCAAACGCCAAAAAACTCTGACGGACTATTTTAATCACTGTTGAACATTCTGGACTATTACAATCGTGTTTGAACATTGTAAATAATATATTGCTGTACTGCTATTTCAATCTAAATAATGCTGTGTTTGTAGTTTTTTACTCGTTTTAGGAGTGATTAAAGGTACAGTATAACCATTATGTTTATAATTCTTGCATAATACTGTACCTTGTATTTAGGCCCTATACTATAACGAATTGCTTTAACCAGGATTTCACATTATCCATGATGGTCTTGCCGGTAATTATCCCGGATAATCGGGAGTTGACTGTACTACGATCACGTATACACGTTTTATAACTTTAACGCTTGAGTACTATCATCGCCTTAACGCGATTAATATAATTCTTTAACTGACATTTACTCCAATACAATCTATTAGTTTTAAAATGAACTATTTCAACTATCGATAGGAGGTACTAGTTAACAGTAGAAAATAAAGAGAATAAAATCATGTTGCTAGACCGCGTTTATTAGGTTTTGTCGAAGTCTATTTTTAAAAATGAATTAGGAATATATGCATTATCCAAAAATTAAATTTGATTATAACAAATTGTAGAGAATAAATCATAGAATTGAACTGTATACTTAAACATGTTAAAATAACCTTATTTTATAAATATATTTTACTTTGTTTCACTAAATTACAGCGGGTAAAACAAACCTCTCGCTATCGCTAGGCATACAAAATACAGAGCCAGACGCATTGTCCCATGCTTGAAATAACATAGTCTGAGCATGAATTAGGATTTAGACTTTTAGACTATGTTAGTCCCGAAAAGGTTAATTAATTACTGTATATTGAAAATGGGAGAAAAAAACTACTGTATTTTTAAATAAAAATAGCCTTTAACCCTAGACCTGCCCTGGTCAAATTGGCGAGCCGGTTTTTAGTGTTTTGCAAGCATATTTTAAAAAATTCGCCAAAAATAGTAATTCATTTCCAATCCAAAAGTTCAGTACCCTTTTTGTGGAGAAAGGTTCAAAGAATTCATATATGCAATTAAAAAAATTATTGATGTAAAATTGTAAAAGTTATTAGCTCAAGAAACAAAAAATGTTCAGTAACAAAAGGAAAAAGTTCAACTTTAGGCCTACATAACAAGTAGTGAACATTTTTTGTAATTTTTTCGTAAGCGTAAAAAAGTTTCATAATTTAGTTCTAAATAGAACTGTATAAAAACTTTTATCAATTTCAAATTTCTTATTTTAAAAACACCAGTCCGTTTTTATGGTCCAAATACACGACTGCTAACAAAACTAGGCCTAGTTTGAAACATAATTTACTAATATAGGCTTTGCCCAAAAATAAAATATTATTATAACAAAGTGTAGAGGATAAATCAAAGAAAAGGAAGGTATACTTGTTTTTCCTTAGTTCACAAAAGTGTTTGAGTTATATTTATTCAAATAACAAAATGACATCAATGTAATGAAACGTTCCCGGTCGATATTACTTCAGGCAGGAAGGGACATTTGAATTAAGTGGGAGCGACAAGCTAAGGATGTTCTCACCAGAATGCCCTAATTATGTACTTTCCAGTGTTGTCTATTTCTAGTTTACTTCCCACCGTTAGAAAGATCAAATTATTCTCTACAAAAAGTGAAAAGAAATCTGTCAAAAAATTTTATATTGTAGGCGTTGTCTCGGTTGACAAATGTGCCTGTTTCATTGGTTGAAAACTGTCAAATCGCAAGGGTTTACAGAAATCTTCGTCAAAAATCGTGTAAAATAGTGACATCTGATTGGAAGGCACTATTAAAATGATAAAATCTTGATGAATCCAATGGTAGCTGTATAATCTTGATAGAAATACTTCTGTAGGTGGGAAGTACTTTTGCCCGTTGAAGAAGTGGGAAATAACAGTACAATTGTATATAAATTCAAGCGTTGAAACAGCTGTAACCCGATCTGCATATATTAAAACGATGATTACGTATGTAAATATACGTTTAACGAAAAATTTTTAAATACAATAATTAAAGTTTAATTGATTTCCTTTCCAACGGTGGCGGTTTTATTACGATTGGATGATTTTAAGTGTATTAAATAACCGAATATGCAAATTTATGCAAATTCTCGCATAGGTTCGAAATTTAACTAAATGAAAAGGTAACACTTTTACATGTTAAGCGTATGTACATAAATGAATGTCATTGCTTGCTGAACATCTTGGTCAAAGTAAACTGTTAGACTGTATTACAGATAGTGCCAAGTAGCGTGAAGCGTCACTTGAGCATGCGCTGTAACGTCTTACCCTCTCCTACTCGACTGAATCTTCAGTACAGTCACCACCAAAAAGTGTTGATATACAATCAACACGACTACATAGCAGACATGAATTAGGTAGGGCAGGCGGCTCTGACTGTACTCCGCCGCGAGAGGGGAAATGTGGTGGGAGCCGGCGTAGGAGACTTGCACACCCTCTCTTCACGCTCCATCCTAATTGGCGCTATCTGTAATCCGTTTGACACCTGGCGCCTGCAGTGGCTTCGTGGAGGGAAGGACAATAGCGCACGTAGACATAATCATTATTTTGTAAATCGCAGTACGTTCCCGTCTTGAATTTTTTTCTGAAATTCTGAAAGCTATTCGGATAGTTGGACTTTGGATAGTTGGAGTTTTACTGTATATTAATATGTTTGTTTTCCTATTAATTTTAATTATTACTCATACTTACTATAAGGTTATAAATAATAATAATGATAATAAGCACTATGAAAGAAGTAAGTAAATTAATTATAAAAACCGGATAGTAAAATAACAAGTATTGAATGAAACAATTAAAAGTAAATTTAATCTAGACACGTTTCTGCCATCTACATTAATAGTAAATCAACGAACAGGCTAGAATTTTTAGAAACTTGGCAAATAAATTTTGTATCAAGTAGAAAAGCAAATCGAAATACCGTTTCATCATTGATTAAACAACAGTCAATGATAACCATTATAGTTGATCACATTATAGCTGATTACACGTTATACAGCGTGATTAGCATAATGTTACAAGCACTTTCTGAGCTGATTCCAATACTAGCAAAAATAATGAAAAAAGTTCATGTAAACATAGGTCTAGGGAAATATGTAGGGCTTTAATCAAAGTGTAAAATTAAATTTATGTTATGTAAAATGAGCGTAGAAATTGAATAAAATAGGTTCCAGTACTGTAACTACAGTAAGTTATTACATATTTAACGCAAAACACAAAATTCGGTCTCAAAAAACATGTTTTCTTTAAGTTTTTAGTACATTAACTTGTTGAAATGGGTATAATTCGGTCTCAAAAAACATGTTTTCTTTAGGTTTTTAGTACATTAACTTTTTGAAATGGGTATAACCATAAACCCATAAACTTATCAAGCATAGATTGTAGAGAATTTAATTCTAAAGATAATTATGTAAATTAAGCCGATAAAAAACCAACTTAAACTTTAAAATAATATGTGTTCCATTTTTTTTTTTTAAATACAGTAGACAGCAAATCGTATCATTTTTGTAATGCAAAGTCTGAACCCAATTCTTTACGGATCTCGGGCAAAGATGGGCATAAAAACTGATGCTATAATATTTTTAGGGGCAGTTCTCAAATTAGTACTTGTAAAGGTGGAAATAACGGCCCATCTGTCAGGGTTCAAAATAACGTATTACTAAGGTTCAAGACGAAACACCCAGAATTGCTATGCTTATGTAATATTATTTCTAACTCCAACAAATTTCTACTTCAATTGCACCGAAACACTAATACCTTAAAGATGAATATTGGACAATCTATCTGCCTACCTTCTCTACCCTGCTCCGTCAGTACGTCCCTACTGGAATTCCCGTGCTCCATCACTCTCTCTCAGAATGTCTGCTAAAAGATTGATCCCTGATCAACAGAGTCTCGGCCGTCTCACAGAATACCGACCCTGTCCCAACCGAGCCCCCCGGCCGTCTTCCAAAACACTGGCCTCTTATCTAGGTCCATAGTCTAGTTTGTCAAGTGTGTCTCTTTAATTGTGCTTTGCTCTTGTCAGCTATTTCACAACATTTGGCAATATTACCCAATGTTACTCTACTTTCTGTGTCTTTATCTTGGGCTAGTGTTAGGGGTGGAAATTATAAGTTCAACTGCCCGAATTCAAAGTTACGGCTCACTAAGGTTCAAGGATTATAATCATGTAAATCAATCAATCCGTAATGTTTACAACTATTATATTTTATTATGGAGTGGTTCAGTGGTATTATTTAATTCCACAAACAAAACTACAATGAATAACCAATTTCTATTATTCTCAACTCCCTTTGCAATCGATAAACAAAACACTATAATGAATACTTAATTCTTTTCACACTAAGCAACTTATCTTTATTATTCCAACTAAATCAACTTGGCAATGCTACCCCAAGACGAAACACCCAAAGAAATAGCTATGTTCGTGTAATGCTAGCTCGAATGAGCTTCTACTTTAATTTTAAATAAAAGAAACTTAAACACTTTTTACGATGGATATCTGACAATCTGTTCACCTACCTATTTATCAAAGCTCTCTAACTGGAATTCTCGTAGCACAAAATGATCGCTTTCCGACCAGCAGCGTTTCCTCCCCTAACAGGAAAACTAACTCTATCCCTCAGAGTCTCCGCCCG
>JAGFPH010004828.1:81129-110621 GCA_018207615.1 Philaenus spumarius | reverse complement strand
GTGTTTAAATAATGATTTATTTCATACTTAATATATTTCGTATAGATCTGTATTTATATTAATTATATTTGTTAAATATGTTTACATTCAAAGTTATTACAGGTATTGTAGAATATCATCGTACTATGTGTTAAACAATGTACAATACTTTAAATAATTTGTATTATTAATTATTTCACATTTTGTATAGATCATAGATTTATTACATATTATTACTTGTCTTAATTTGCAATTATTATAATTGTTATATTTGCGAAGTTACTGTAGGTTTTTGGTAGATTTATATTTGTTTAATTTCTTCATTGTTTATTGAAAAAGTATTATATTTTTAAAGATAAAATTATTATGTGTGTACTGTAACTTACCTGACAATGCTTTGAACAGGGATAATAGATAAATTTAATTATATACGATTAAAATACAAACTTAACTAGTTAATGAATTGTAATAATAGTTAACCTATATAATGTAATTAACTCCCCACAGTTCAAAGTGCACTTTAAAGATAACATGTCAATGTCAAAAGTAAATTACAAAATATGTATTGTTTAAAACATAAGCAGTTTCATTATTTCTTCTTATGGTGAATATAATAGGCATGTGTTATTATAATAGTATAATTTTAACAATGGATATTATTTAATTTATCTAAAACATTGTATTCAAATTAGATTAATGACATCTATTGTTTACACTAATATTTTGTGATTCTTTTTATATCTTTGGATTCATTTTTATGGTAGACCAATATGATTATAAACTAAATTAAAATATATGTTATCCTTAGATTGTGTTTCATTATTTTTAACATATTATAAACATTAAGGAAATCTACTAAAACGGAATCAAATCATTATTATGAATACATTCTTAGTAGCATTCCTAGGAAAATCATCACTGGGAGAACAATTAATTGCACTTCTTACCCTTTAGCTTCGCTTTCTGCTATATGCTTTCCCATTTATTAAACACTGTAAGTATCAACGACAACATAACACAATAAGCACATATTTCAACTCACCTTGAAAGCGTTCCTAAACTGTCTTGAAACACAGCTGTAAATGAGTGGATCGATTATTTTCGATACAAGATTTATCATTTTCGAAATGTAGAAAAACATCAATCCTCCTATAACACCAATCTGCAGTGAGTAGTGTTTCATCAGAATTAAGAAAGTGTAAAACGTTCCCCAGCAAATAACAAACTGTAGCACCACCGATACTGAAATTGACATTAATGAACTCTTGAAAATAAATCAATTAATTAACAAACCAAAACAAAATCTAAACTGAAACACAAATTAAATAGAAATACATGTTTTTTATTCCTTTTAATAATAAACTCAATTATGTAAAAAAATTCAGTTAGTGATTAATCAATTTAAAAAAAAAACTGTTAAACAATATATTTCATAAAAATAAATGAAACCATAATATAAATTAGGAAAAATATACACATCTAAGAAACATAAAAAACATAAGGAAAAACATGTGTTTAAAACAATTTGTTATATCAAAAGAAAAAAAACTTACACATTCAGTAGGCTAAAGTTTGTATTTATAAAAATGATAATTCAAACATAACTAATAAACACATAAAAGTAAAACCAATAACCCAGCTAACAATAATAATTGTATTCTAACCAAAAACAATACAAACACATACAAGCCTTCACTTATATTCAAATTCACAATGATTTATTTACTTATCTAATATACCTTTTTCAAAACATTGAAACATACATATTTAAGAAATAGTCTCATCAAAACAGAAATACAACGTTTTCATTCGTTAGTTATATTTAAAAATACCCTGTTAGTAAAAATATTTTCTTATAAGCATAATTTTATATTCCTTCCTATTTGGTATTGCCATTTGAGCAATTTTACAAGGAATGCATTAGTAATCATATAGTGTTATTAAAATTTTTCTGACTTAAAACTAGGTGACCTATTTATCATGACTATTGATATAATTTATAATAATTGTACTCTTCGCATAATGGTTTAGTATACCTACTTCGCTGACTATCAAACTGAAGAAATTATGAATCTCTAACCTGATAAATTGAGTCCTCTTGTTGTGTGCTCCATGGCGTATGACTTCTTCCTGAGTTTAGCAGACTGACACATACTCATTGCAATACATAAATATAATCCGATTATGATAGTAAGTGGAATGAAGAAGAAACATATGGCCAACATATCTATAGAGAAAACAATGTTGAAGGTATCCCTTAAGATTTCTGGCCTTACTTCTGTATCTCTATGTATAAGCTGAAATTCTTCATGCATAAGTGTATTGGTCAGTTCACATATTTAATCTAAAGATATCATTTAAGTTAAGCTGATACAAAAATAAATTAAAACTATAATTTATATTTATTGTTACTATTTTTTTGTATATACAAAACATATTATTTATTTGTAATATATGTAGTGAATAAAATATAAACTTTTTCTTTAAATATGCAAAATTAATTAAAGACATAGATGATTTAATTGGCGAAATCATGCTATACATTGAATCAGGTCATTGCATTTTATACTGTTTACAATAATTAACAGGTTTAATATAAATTTACCAATTTGTAGCACCAAATAATACTATTAAAAATGCAAGCGAAAGTTTAGTAATAATACAGTATGAATAAATATAACAATAATATCAAACATATTATATATTAACATTTTAATTGTAAAAATATAATTTGTGTATTATGTTGAAAATATGTTTTAATTATATTAATATTATAATTTTACATGTTATTTGTCTCTCCTGACAACATTCATTAACGTGCTGGGTAGTGTTATTTATAACGATTATTTTATGATTAGGTGCCAAATCAAATTAATTGTAATGAATATATTTAGCTAGTATCAATAACAGAGGAAAATAAGCATCAAAGAACTTCAAGTAAAAGTTAACACCGATTCCATCGTGGTCGACAAGAGCGACGATACACAAACGAGCGGAACGTTATCAGGCCCAATTCACATACAACGGACGCCGGGCGGAGACGTGGCACTGACTATGTTCCTTCCCCGTCTCTCCTATGTAAACAAATCGCCCAATGCACACACAAGTGACGTGTCGCGGGCGGCCGCCTTATCGCCACCGCCACGCCTCTTCCCTGTCTCTCGTGGAGTATCGGAAGTGGCATGTCTGTAGCGCGACCGTTGTCCGGATGACGAAATATTGTGAATTGTGTTGATTTTTTATTGTCATCTTTGTTTTGTATTGATTTTGTTGTTTACTTGTTTCTTGTTGTGTGTTGTATTATTGTTTACGGTGCGAGACGACATTGAATTCAATATTAGATTTTGTGAGGAAGTTGAACAATTTCCATGTTTGTACAATCACAGTCGTGCAGATTACTACAACAGAAGTGCACGCTCTATTACTATGTTGATAATAGACGCTCCAAACACCACATATAACATATCTTCATCATCTTCTTCACTGCTATCCATATTGCAATGCAATCAGTACTAAACCAAACCAGTTAACATAAATAACTACAGATAAACATTGTAAGTATTACCAAAACGTCTCCTGACAAGTTTTCTCATCACTGTCCCGCCACTTCTGTGTGCATTACACACGCCACGTCTCTGCCACATCTGTGCCCCGTCCGTGCCACGTCTCCACCCAACGTCCGTTCTGTGTGAATTGGGCCTCAGAGATACTCTCTTATCGCAAGTAATAGGTAGATTATTGTGTTCTACGTGGACCGGCGATGCAGGCGAGAATATCCTTGAGCTGACCACTTTCACCATGTTCTCTAAAGCGGAAAGACGTAACTTGATGTTTTTGGACAGTTCGGTGTTGACGTATGAGTATTTAAAAGGGAAGACGACTATTGGACGACGTGAAATAAATTTTATTTATAAAGAATGTCCAGTATATGGCGAGTTTCATCACTAAAACAGAAGATTGCGGCATTATGTAGTAATTACACGAGAATGACAATTGAAACAATCGATTACATGATGGGTACTTCTGCACTGTTGAAATAATTTCTTCAACAGACATAATGAACACACAAGAACTCAGACATAAACTGTACTGCCCTGCAATGCTTGCTTCTAATCCCAGATCGCAGACATTGGTGGCGTCATATGTATAGTTGGCGCGTACTAGAGCGCGTACGCAGCGACAAAAGACCAACTCCAGCTCATGTCGCATCGCTACGGTCGTCTCCGGGGGTCCCTATTTCAGGAAAGAAATATAGAAGTTTTCCCTCACGCGTTCTATATGTTTTTTGGGGTGCTGAATCCGAATAAGTAATAAGATTTATTATTAATTATAAAGCCCAAATAAATAGTTTGCTCTCTAGTGGCTACACGATTTGGAAAAAATAAGTGTTAAGGTATGCAATTTGTAGGGGATTTAATGCATTTTTAGCAGAATGCAAGCTTTTTTGTAATTACATGTATAGTTTTTGAGGTACAAGCAAAAACTAATAAAAAACTGGATTTTCCACAAAGTTGAAAATTTTGGCCTTTTTTCAGCGTGCTCTAGCGGCCAAACCGTTGAACCAAAAATACATTTGAGGGGTGTTTTTTGTAGTAAAATTAATATCATTTATTTTTGTGTGGTGTGATCTACCTCAAAAAGTACATAGTTTTATGACTTTTTGGCAAAAACGTAAAAATGTCGAAAATGTTTAGGTTTTTTGTGATTTTCGTTGTAAACCCATAACCGATGGAAGTAGCAAAGTTGAAATTCGGATTCAGCACATCAAAAACATATAGAACGAGTGAGAAAAAAACACGATTTGACTGGACAACAATGCAATTACATTTGTTTGTTAATTCAAAAATCACTCGTCCGCTCTGTTCGCTCGTTTCGCGTTGCTCTTGTCTCCCAGGTGGGAATCGGCGTAAGGGGGTTAGACCGTCTGCTATTAACAGTTGGAACCTTGTAGATTTGAACTTGATTTCAGGGTCATTGAAGAAACAACACTATGAAGTGTTGTAGTGTTGTTTCTTCAATGGTATTATTGAATTACATGCATTGTATGATGCTCTCGCCATGGCTTCATTAGTCTAACTGGCATAATGTAAAGAAATTAGGCAACAATAAAAGAAGCAAAAAACACTTTTTATTCATTTTATTTGCATAATTGAAAGAACAAGTAAATATTAAATTTATTTGTCTATTATTTGTCTAAAAGACGTTATTAAATCATCCAAAATGAATAAATCTTCCGAAATCACTAAGGAAAGGGTATATCATTTTATAAACACCTTATAAATAATTTTATAAAAACACCTTGACGGGATTTAACCCATGAATGCAATTTTTCGCATGGAGTAGAGCCTAATACATCTTGCTTATGAGGCCAAAACTATTTGCAATACAATAACTGAACGCTCTGTAGACAGAGTTATGTATAGTAAGTCGAATCAGTTAAAAATAACGCTTTTAGGCATCCGTAACTTGGATTTAATATACTGTAACTCTATTTGAAAATAAGTATATTAAAATTTATTTCCGACACAATAGTCAAAATTTTGTAGTTTGCATTATGGCAGCTTTAGTTATTTAGTACCGAAATTATAAAGGTCGTTTTTATATAATTATTATTATTAGTTATGAATTGCAAATAAATTGCAACATAATACATAAGCAGAAGAAGTGTATTAAATACTCACCATAATTGTAGAGTGCAACAATGAGCAGACCCAGATGGAAATGTTAAGTTTTAGAGCACGGGATTGAGTGCACATGCTACGGGACTTGAAGGGAAAACATACAGCTATGTATCTGTCGAATGCAATTCCAACTGTGGACCATATGTTAACAGCGTTGCATGTCCAATTCAATGTTATTACTGTTTTTAATATCCATCTTCAATAAAACATGAATATAAAGTACACAATTAAATTTTTGTATCCATTTAGCTTTCTTAATTACAGTATTTGTATAGCAGGTAACCTTGCTTATTTATGTTCTATTAAGAGCATTTCAACTCGTCCAAACCAATGAATACAGAAACTAAGTTTCTGTATTCATTGTCCAAACTAAGATTACACTTTGTTAGAGTATAGACAACATCCACTTCTATTTTACAACTGAATCAGTAAAAAAAATTAACTGGGTGTGCTTAAGACCACACGTTGGAAGTGATAACTTCTATGACTACGGGGATTTTTAACTCGGTAAATGTGTACAATTATAAGGATTATAAAACTGTAGGCCTATTTGTTCAAATTTTTTATTTATATCCGTTATTATATATTTAAAGAAAGGTAAAAATATTATCTTTTAGTTACCTTTTATTTCATATTGATAGATCAAATGATTTAGAAGTTGTTAATATTACAGTAAAGAAATTAATAATCAAATATGTTATACAAAGATGTACGAATGTTTGCGAAGTTAAACAGTAGGTATCCTTCTTTAAATTTGTATAAACGAATATATTGATGATCAAAGGCTAGTTTTATATACAGTTTATAACCCCAAAGCAAATCTTATAACGTGTAGAAGCCCATATAACTTATAGTTATAGAAGCCTACATTAGTTGTATAACTAATATATAAGAAAATTAACATCACAAGAAATTTTAATGGTTGAAGTTGTAAACATAACCCCAAAATATAATCTACTCTGGGTTTTGTTTAAGAATTACAGATGATGGGCGAAATCAGCTGTTATATTATATTAACTAATTCTTATGTGTTAATTTGATTGCTATGCTAATAAATGTAAATAATGTATTAATAATATTCCCTCTCCACGATCTGACTTGTGTCTAAACAAAAGCGTGACGCGAGATATCGCGAGAAATCTGGCGTGATGCGAGATCTCGCGAGAAATCTGGCGTGACGTGAGATTTCGAAAACATAGCCAAGTCGAAAGTGCCCAACGGGCCAATAGAAGTTATCACTTCAAAAACTCAGCCAACAGTTACATACACAGCTAATTTCATAGAATGTCAATTATTGTATTTCTTTTTCTGGCTACGTGTGAGAAAAATAACAAATCTTACAATAAACATTTAAAAAATTATTTTTGATTAAACACGTTTCAGCAACAAAGACAGCATCAACATTAACTCAATCCAACTAACAAATAATAACCTATATACAATTAAAAGCTATTTTTAAGAATGAATGTTTATTTTGTCCTTCATTTTATTTATAATTGAATTACAAGGTGTCCCAAAAGTCAGTTTACTGAGGAATACACTATGTGTTCATAGGTGTAAGCAGGATGACCGTATGGGGGGGGGGGGGGTTGCAACAACCTTTTATGGACATTTTTTTAAATTAAGATGTAAAATAACACGTTTTAGGCTTTCCAAAAGTACTTTAAAATGATGTAGGTACGTATAATTTTTCACTTCTAATTGTGATTCAGGCATATTTTAGAATAATTTAGAATGGTAACCATGACTCATCCCCATGGGCTTGAAACAAACACAGCGTTTTTTTGTCGGCTGCGGATTAGTTACCGTTGCCGCTCATAAAATTTAAAGTGTGCCCCAGGACGGTAAAATTTCCGACGCCGTCTAAAAGCCTCATTGGTTTTCATTAAACTGAAGTGTCTAGTTTATCAATCACGAAGTGTGTTATGTATTATATTATTTCTTTTATTGTTTTTGTGACGTTTAGTTACATTCGCTAAACATAGACAATCTCACTCATCTGCCTCAACACCAGACAGCTGCCACCTTGTCCACCGGAGGGCAGCACCGAACGGCAAATTTGTCATTTTAAAAGCTTATCTTCTGTAACAGCTGACGTCCAAGGTTCAACGCTTTATAATAAAGCCTTGTGAAATTCAATAAATCTACAACGAGTGAACGAGACATATGGAACTGCAGGCCGAGCTGGGTTTATTAGAACATGCGTATTTAAGTATGTTAAATCAAATTTAAAATTGGCAATAAAAGTTCTTATAATTATTTTCGTAAAGACAAGTGTCGTATCATCTCACACAGTAAACGATTTAATTCAGTACAGCTTCAGCCCAGGTAAAATAGGCTATCTTTTTGTAACATGTTAATGAAACTATTAGGATGTTTTAGTAAAACCTAAATATATATATTTGTTTTAGTATAGGTTGCCTTGCTTAAGTGTAGTTAAATTTTCAATATAGAACATTTCTTTTGTTTAACTGTAAAGCAAAAATAAACTGTGGAAAATTCTAACTTTTAAACGGCCTAAACTTTGGACATAGCCATCTTAAGTGAAATCAGTGAAGTGCTTTAAGTTATTAAAACTTAGGAATAAATAAACAAATTTTGGCATTTTAATTAAAGCTTGTAAATCTAAATAATTCAACATTTTTGTCAGTTCTATAGTAACAACCTTCTTAATTCAAAGCTTCTTAAAACAGGCAGACTTGAATACAAGTATTAACATTTCCTAACAAGTACTTTAAACCAACTTTAATAAAGCCAGTACAAGGCAATACTTGTCTTTAAAAGGAAGTAAAGAACATGTGTTTAAATATAGAATGCCATTTCACCTATAACAGTTTGATTAATTTAATAAACTTTGTTTAGTTGACTAGTAAGCAAAATATTTTATTTTGTTTCACAGTACCAAACTGGGTTCCAGTTCTGGAAACTAATTCATCCAACTTCAAAACAAAAAAGAAACTTCTCAACCTTGATTATCCTAGGCTCACTGTTTAAAGGAACTTTCAAAGGAATTTCGAATGAAATATATTTAAAATTAACTTTAAACAAACAGTTTTTATTTGAAAAATATATACTTCAACTACTAATTATGCTTTAAGGTTATATGTGCTCTAATTAGCAAATTTGGTAACCAAACAAAGGGTGGAGTAGCTAGCTAATTTTAGACTTTTCAAAGGGTTTATTTTTAAAATTTAAAAAATAAATGTATATGAGAGACGTCTCATTTAAATTACCTTTTTTATAATTAGTCATTTATTTATTTTGTTTATTACTCCTAAATTGAGTTATTTATGAAACAATTTATGGCCGATTGAAATTATATTTGAAATATATATAAAGATATTGTATTTAATGTACTGTGATAACAATTTATAAATTATAGTAACCTTGTGACTGGTACCAGGATATACAACTAAGTGTGTGTATATTTAAAGATTTGATGTTAACTGTATGTAAGCTGTAAAACAAAAAGGTTATGTGTGTATAAGTTTTGTTTAAAATAATATCTTGCTTGGGAGGGAATTTTCATATAATTTTACTTAAGGGAGGGTTAGTATTTATATTTTGTATATGTATATTAAGGGCGTATTAATTATTTTCTAATAAACAGGTTTCAAATTTATATTTAATCTAATTCTTTCAAATTGGTAATTTTCCTATTGTGAGAGGTATATTCAAGCATCCTGGCAGTTTGGATACATGTTAAAGGTAGGAAGAATTTATAAAAGTCTTATGATTTGTGTCACGACAGTTTTTCAGGGTCCAGCGTTAGCTTTTCCAGAAAATCAATTTAATTCTTTAACTGCACGTAACATTTTATTGATATGAACAGAGAGCAACTCGCGCTTTATTGTTATTCCGTCGCCGATTGAAAAGGAAACAAAAATATATACTTATTTGGGTTCATCCAATCAATAAATAATAGAAGAGAAGATTTTGGAGCTTTTTACACTGTGTTTCCTGATTTGAGGAACTGGAAGAAACATTTAAAATTATTTAAGAATGTTGGATTCGTCATTTGACGCACTACACACGCGGCGCGGCTTAAGGATAGTATTCTAAAATAAGGATATTTGGCGTGCATTTGGTCACGCCGTTGTTTCTTCGTAAAATCGGGCGATTGTAGTGGCAGCGAGCGTTTATTTTCCGACCAATGTGTATGCTTGAATACTCTCCTTCGGGCCACTGTTGATATGACGACGACGGCAAATAATCCGTGGCGGACAAAAACTCTGCGTGTGACACTATACAGTATCGTATATCAAATAAAGTGCCAGTGCCCAATTTTACCAAATATAACGTTAGCAATATATTGATCATTTATTGTAGCTTGACATTTACATAGGTGTTGAAAACAGGTTACTCTTAAGAGCGTATATTAATGTAAACAAAGTGCTAAATATTTTTTACGATGGAGGAGTTATAACTCCCCCCCCCCCCTGGTTACGCCTATGGAATGTGTTATTGCAATACAGCTAATTTCTTAGAGGGATTTATGTATGATTTGTTGGCACTATTGCTCAACATTGTTTCCCTAGTTTATTCCAGCTGTTTAGTTAATTTATTAATTATTTATTTATTTATTTATTAATTAACTAATGAACCGCAAACTAAGACCAGAAGAACGCATTTTTCTTTTACTATGTTGGTGGAAGACAAACAAGAATAGTGATTAAGTTATTCGGCTATTTGTACAACGATTTCCTTTAACTCCAGAACCACTAGGCAAGGCATTTAGAAATCAAACAAACGATTTGAGACTACTGGTTAATATAATTTACCAAAGAGTGAAGACAACGTAACAACTATTGCCGAATCTGTTGTTCAGAGAACGAAGAAATCTCTCCTATGTAGTTGTGTACATCGTATCATGAAAGCATTGAAACTAAAACCTTATCGTCCATAGCTGCATCAAGAATTATTAGAAGATGACTTCGAAAGGCGTGTTGAATTTCCGAATGGTTTGTTAATTCGCCGTGAAGTAGAACACAACTTTCAAAATCACGTTCTTTGCACAGATGAAGCTTGCGTTATACTTAATGGTTGTGTCAATCGACATAACTGTGTCTACTGGAGTGAAGCAAATCCACACTTAGTTGTTGAACAAGAACCTAATATTCCAGGAGTAACTGTTTATGCTGGTATATGGAGTGGTGGCATCGTTAGCCCATATTTGTGAAATAGCACTGTAGGTGCGAATCATACATTGCAATTTTACAAGAAGTGATTTTTCCTGAGCTACAAAATAATCCTTGTACTTGAAATAAACAAGCATGGCGCTATCGTATAGGTAATATTTTAAAATAAGTTAGTACTTTTGCAAACAACAACAATGTCTATATACAAGTTTAGTTTTATAAACATAAGATAAACCTACAAAAAACAATAAAATCTTTATAGATCTTTCTTCACGGAGTTAAAGTCTATTAATATATAAAAATATTGTTTTATCAGAGTACATTCTGAAATTCTGTTTCAAGTCTGGCATCTTTTACTTAGCTTGGACGGTAACGCTGTATCAAAGGGTTTACCACCTCTCTGTGGTAGCGGGTGGAACTTTGTGGTTTCAAGATATGCCTTTACTATAAACCAAGAAATGTATCATGGCCAAATACATGTTATTTACATACATTGTGTGCAGTACAACATTTAACATACGATTGAGTGTAAATTAAATAACAAAATAAAATGTATTTTAAACCAAAGATATGTACTTTTACTTAAATAACATATTATACTTCTTTGAATTACCCAGATAGATTGAAGACTTGGTGAATATTATATAATGGAAGGCTGAAGATGTCCGCCACGGCTAAATTAAATATGTAATAATTTGGTGAGTTTTGCAGCTTTGGGTTTCTGATTATGGTAATACAAATTATTAAATTTCCAAATATCCCCAATGTGGAAATAACGTAAGCATATTTCTCTTGGAAGCGGTACAAAGTCTCGATTAACCTAAAATATGTTAATAACGTTTGCCAGCGGTTGTCGATTTTATGAAAATTTAAGCAAGGTCCTCTGGTGTCCGTACAGTTGTTAAACATAGTGTTCATGCTCTCTACATCAAATTCTAAATCAAAAGTTGGATGGAACATGGGATCGCTGTGGTTATCAGTTGTTATAGAATTTGATCTGTAAAAAGACAAAATTAAAATTAGACAGCAAATACATGTTTCAAACAACTGCACACAGTTAAACTATGAATACAATAATTTATTTCAGCTAATGGAACTGTAACAACCGAAGAAAAGTACAGCTTAAACATATCAATTCAAATTAAAATCCTAAAATTGTTTTTTAACATACCTTGCCAAAAGTAGTTAACTTTTTTCTTGCAGCTACAGCTGTTTCGCCTCAACATGAAGCATCTTCAGACGTAGCACACTTATAATAAAACACATTCACTACACTGACGTAAACACGCTGTTTATATTTTTTCCTGTGCGTGTTTATGTCCGTGTTGTGAATGTGTTTTTATTCATGTTGAGACGAAACAGCTGTAGCGATAAGAAAGAAAATGTGAACTACTTTTGACAAGGTATGTTAAAAAAACTATTTAAAATCATTAGTTCAAAAGGCAAACATGGAATCGAAAATCCTAAGGTAGACGATATAATGGTTATAATCCTTAAGTACGCTGAAATATATAAATTAAATAATTAAAATATTATCTTTATTTTTTAAGTGTGTAGGCGCACCACATCCAAAAGTTGTTTATACGTGTTTTTATAGCAGAGTCTATAGTTTCTTGTTGCTCGGGGTGAATCGGATTTTACCGTCACGCGTTTCACCATGCATTTTGTCAAACGCTCCTAATGTGAAACGCTCCTAAAGTGAAACGCTCTATTTTATCTGTTTGAAAAAAGATTTGGTCTTGCCGATATTTGAACCAGCAGAGTCCATCACCATAGACTATCGTCTTAGACGGTTAGGAAACAATCGCATTGTTAATTTAGTATATTTGAGTTGGGTATATAAGCGTAACAGACTGTCCTACGTCATATGCTTAATCTGTTAATGTTATTCAAATGTATCGTTTAATTAGTAATACCTGTGAATGGACATTGAGCTTCCTCATTTCGATAGATGTGTTAACCCTAGAAACGGCAGATCGCACGGTTTGTATGGAAAAAATTACAAAAAATGTTTACTATGTTTTATGTAGACCTAAAGTTGAAATTTTACCTTTCGTAACTGAACATTTTTTGTTTCTTGAGCTAATAACTTTGTAAATTGTTACATCTATCATTTTTTTACTAACATATATAAATTCTTTGAACCTTCTTCTAGAAAAAATCTGTGAAACACTTTTTGATTGGGGTTCATTTACTATTTTTGGCGAATTTTTTAAAAAATGCATGCAAACGCCGAAAATCCATTTTCGTTAAAATTTCCGGTTCTAGGGTTAAAAAACAAATATTACGCTTCCTCATTTCGTAAATTATGTTAATGAATTAACATTGTGCTTCCTCATTTCGTTAAGCACAGAATTAGATTTTTTTTTTAAATTCTATCTCAGCCTTAATTTCAGTACTTTCTGGGAATATCTAGCCAACCATTGCATACATATACTACGCACAAAAACAATATTACTTCATTTATGTAAGCAAGTAGATTAACCAATTTATTTATAAAATGTTTGTGTAAATTGAAAACTTATTTCCACAAGCGCTTACATAACTATCAAATACTCATATAGTTTGTTTCCGAAAGCCGCAAACACTATATTACCAGTTGTGATTTAGCAGTTCATTTAAATATTACTAACGTCCAGCTATATTTGGTAAAAATGTTATTTACGTAAACTATAAATCAGATTATTCCATTTTTAGAAAACTGTAAAATACGTTTTGTTAAAATGATCTAGAACAATTTTTCCTAAATGCGTCTACGTCAAGGAACAAATACAAGATTACAGCTATGTTTCCCTTGAGGATTTATTGTCTCAGGCATTAAGAGCTTAGTTGCGTTAGTTTTAAGTGCTTTGAGGGTGATTATGGTTCAAGAAAAAAAAATACAAATCAAGTAGAGCGATTTTCTTTAAAACACATGAAGAGTATATTGTTTAAGTTTTAATCTGATAACAAGAATGATACGTGTTTTAATTTTAGACACACCTTTTATTTTTGTACAAACTTAATAATAAGTTGTCTCAAATCACAACTATGTATTTATGGTGAAACATCTGCTTTGTTTACATTAAAACATTTGGTATTAAATAAATTAAAAACATAAAACAGCTGTTCTGTAGTTAACATTAAAACATTTGATCTATACTAATATTATAAAGAGGTAAAGTTTTTTTTTTTTGAGGGGGTAATCTCTGGCACTACAAAACCGATTGAAAAATAGTTTTACTAATAAAAAGCTACACTATCCCTGAGTAACATAGGCTATAATTAATTTCGATAAAAACCTTTATTTATTTAAATATGTGTAAATTAATCGGAAAAATTTCTTAGGTTAGGCCTAGAATGATAAACCAACACAATCATGTATTTACATTTATTACCATAGCAACCAATTGAATAAAATAACAGATACCGTAATAACTGTTGCTCCAATATTTCCATTAACAGCTGATTTCAAAATTTGAAGAAATTATTTTTGTATTTCTAGCTTTTAGGTTAGGGTTTAAAAGTGTAGACCTGAGCCTTGCTGGTTCTTTTAACCATTATTATAACTGATGATATAAAATATACGAAACAATTTGATTTGAAATTTAACATTATTTACCATCTTAGTTTTGAGGTTATTATTAATCCTACACCTTTATTATAAATAAAACATAACATATGTTTTTGGAAGGTTCCATTGGGGGTTGGCGTGCGGAGCACGCAGGGGTCTCCCCTAGTTTAGTATAAAGTATTTACTCAAAATGCCTCAACTACACGTTGAATTAAGGCTCGGCAGGAGTTGACCGCAGCTTTCCAAGCGGCAGAGCTGTACACTACTATCATTGAGTTCGTGTAAGTTTCATTCTTCTGCTAGCAAATTATGGCAGCTTCATAAAGGCGGAAGCTAGAGAGTTACAGACGTAACCGTGACTGTAAACGTACTGAAATGGGTATGCGTGACAATGTATGGAAGTATGTGTTATTAAACATAGCTTTCTCTCACACATTGAACATTAAAGGATATATTATTTTTCTAGTATTCCTCCGCGAGTTGATGTGATGACCACCAGAGTGCAGGCTAAACAATCGAGTAGTACAGTGACTAGATAGAGACAGTGTGGCCACATGAAAGCGGCCGCCATGTTTTTCCTAAAAGTAATGTTATCTGCCATAAAGTATAATGTAATTTATTTTCAAAATATTTACAAAACCTTTTGTTTTATTTCATAAAGGCCTCGTAAACAACTTTTTAAATGTTAAAAAGTAGTTAGAAAGCAGATAAGTTGTTTAAAATGAAATAACCTATAAAAAATAATGATTTAGCCTACTATCACATTTTTACTAGCCTATGCCCATAGTTGAGTAGCCTACTGACGTTAATTACAAACTAATAAAGCTATATCAAAACAAGTCGCACTATTATTTTCTTTGTTCAATTCTATGTTAAAAAAAAACATTTTGAAGTTCAATTACATTATTTATGCGGTTCATTTGAATGAAAGTCAAGGTTTTGTATCATATTCAAGGAACCAAATTTTCAATAATTTGTATCTATCTGAAAAAGTATTTGACTGGTCATAATAACATTTTTTTAATTCAATTTAATTCTCAACTTATATAACAAATGCACCATAAATTTTAAACAACAATTTTGTTGCTTAAAATTCCCCAGAGTTAAAGTTTTGTGGCAAGTTAATTATGAAATTTGTATTTACTGATTTTAGGTTTCAATTCAGTTTGAAAAGCAAAATCTTAAAGATGATTTTCTTAAAGCTAAATTTGAATTTTTTCCTAACTTAATGAATAAATTAAAATATCAAAAATTCAAAGTATAACAAAACGAAAAATAAAACAACGAATAGGCCTAAATCAAAATGCAAAATTATTATCCTGTTGTTAATTAGCCTTTTTTATCAATGAATAAATTTTACAAATTAAATATTTTCAAAGTTACACTTTCTGATTTTTACAATGCATTTATTTCTTATTTCCATCAGATTTTTTTTTAAATAAGCGAAGCAATTAAAACTTTCCTAACTAACTCATTTATTTCTATTTCAATTGAAAGCTAATAATAAAATTAATGTCTCTAACAACAATTTAACATCAAAATTACAGTTCTTTGATTTTGAGGTTAGGCAATTCAAGATTTTCAAGTAAGTTATTCAAGGCCGTAAAACAGGTTTCATTACTAATTTCCCTCATTATTTCAGTTAGGCCTACTTATTAATGTGGTTCTCGTCTTAGATTGTACAGAAAAAATAACGATGCCAATTTAATTTGAAAACTATAAACAAACGTAGGGCTAACTCGGTCGAAATTATAGGTTTGGGCCAAAAACTGTTCTTAAAATTGCGTAATACTAATATTTATTGCATTTATCTTTTCTATTGATAAAAAGGATTAGCCTATGTTATGAACTTTTTAAAATGTTGTAAATAAAAGACTTTTGGTATGTACTTACTTCTAAAATATGCGCGCTGAAACGATTCCGTAGAGTGGCGGGAGTAGCCTAATCTGCTGTCATTTCCTTATTAATTTGGTGCAATATCACATACTTCAACACAAATCGCTTTAAAATAACTATTACGTTTATTTTAAAGTAAAAACTAACAAATATCTGTTAAAAATTCGGTAAAATCGCTTTTACAATATGTGAACGTGAATGAATGTAATGTAAACAGATACGAATTTAGGAAAAACATGGCTGCCGACATCTTGACCAATAGGAAACAAGACCACACTTGGCCACACTGTCTCTATCTAGTCACTGTATCGGGTAGTACAGTGACTTGTGTACATATATAGACTGTGTGCAATTTGTAACAACCAGCTGTTTTTATGACAGAAAAACCACTTTACTAAAATATTTTAAAATAAACTAATAATTATTTTAAAAAGGATGGGTAAAAAAATTGTTTGAGTACCGAGTAGTGGACCCTATAAGATGAGGACTATGTAGGGTAATAAACATAACTTTCGTGTTGTTCAGATAGTGTTCGTGTTTCTATGATTTTTGGTTTTACTTTATCCAGAGGGTTCAGAAGATCAATCCGTTTAAATTGATAAAATAATAAAGATTTCGAAAACCGATTCAATTGTTATTAATACCTAAAACAGTAGTTTAAAGCAAACATGATTTTCTATCTGAAAGTCTTATGATATATTCGTATTTAATAAATAAAATTAATTTTCGTATTATCCAGAGTCGTTATCTAACCACAACACTGTGTCGTCTGTCTGGAACTTCAGAGCTGTGAACTAAGGGTCTGCTCCAGTAAAAGATAAAGCAACTGGCGACATCAGAGCTTCGCGCTATAGCCATATCTATACAGTGCAATTTCTTGCAGCTGAGCTTTTGACATTGCCTCATTTAAAACCATTTTATAAATCCATCTTTGGTAATTGAGTGATGAAAAAAAACTGAACATTCTTGATAAAATTACGGATCCGGCTAGCGATTCACTTTTAGTTATACATATTCCCTTCGTAGTTAAAAAGTGTCAATTACGTGACAAATTAACGGGATTTAAAAAAAATGTGAAACGCAAAACGGATGCGTATTGTGACTGTGGTTACAATGAGACCTTGCAAACAATTTTATGATAAAAAATAATCGCAATAAATAGTTTTAAATTGAACATTGCTCTCAAGGGATACACATCCAAGATGGCAGCCACTATAGCAGACCCTTAATTTGTTTTGTGTAAGTATACCTACCCTGCCAATACAATATGCAATAATAAAATGTTAGAAAAATTTTTTCGTGGTAAACGCAGCAGTGGCAGATAAATCACAAGCACTTTTCTTGAACTGAAAATTTTGATAGTAATAGATCTACCTATCACCCTATTTGATTATTATTGCATTCGTTCATGAAGTTTCAACCACTATCAAGTTTAAATTCAACCAAGTTTATTAGGCCGGTAGTATCTTACGGTTTGATTTTTAACTTCTGATGTTTAAAAAAATATTTTATTGTCTTTTTTGACTGTTGAAAAAGTATTGTGGCTGTTAAAATGTAAGTAAAACCAAAAAACCATTAACAGAAAATTATTTCAAAGCATATATTTTTAGTAATATGTGACATTTAATTACTAATATCATCGAAATATTAATGTAATTATTAGAAATAGTTATAGTATGTTTCACCACTAACAGATTTTTTGAAGTGTAAACTTCTAGAGGTGCACCACGGCCAAAAAAAAAATGTACACATGTGTGTATAGCAGAGTATATAGTTTCCTTGTTGCTGGGGGTGAAACGCCGTGCATTTTGTGAAACGCTGTGCATTTTGTGAAACGCCGCTCCTAATGTGAAACGCTCCTAAAGTGAAACGCTCCTAAAGTAAAATGCTCTGTTTGAAAAAAGTTTTGGTCTTGCCGAGATTCGAACAGCAGAGTACATCACCAAAGAATATTGCCTTGGCCGGTTAGGACACAATCGCATTGCTAATTTAGTATAATTGTGTTGGGTATATAATTGTAACAGATTGTCCTACGTCATAGGCTTAATCTGTCAATGTTAATACAATGCATAGTTTAATTGGTAATACCTCTGAAATGGACGTTGTGCTTCCTAATTTCGTAAGTTGTGTTAAAAAATTAACATTGTGCTTCCTCATTCCGTCAGTTGTGTAAATTAAAAAGTGTACACTTCTCCCGTGTGGTCTTAAGCACACAATTACGTTTATTTCATACAAAATGTATAATGTAAACATAGAATAAATTTTATTACATGATGATGCAATGTACTGTAAGCATTAATTTCTGTCCAAAATAAATCTATTAAAAATATTTTGGCGTTGTATAAAAACCTATAATTCAAATTACAAAATGAACTGTACAAAATATAAACTAATTTTTATAGTATTGTTATACTTAAGAGATAACGTATAATACACTTGTTTTGTTAGAAGTTAACCTACTTAAAACTAAAATAAATAAACGGTACCAGGAACTGGCACATACTTTCTCACAAACACATTTAAATTACTAAACAGATTCACTGTGACTTGTAGGGTGGGGTAGGAGAGTTTTTTTTATTAAAGTTGGAGATTAACTAATAAATATTATTATTATTATTATCTAGAGAGAAAACTATTCGATCGATTTCGAAAAAATTTGCACCAAACACGTAAATTAGGTCTTCATAGATGCACGTAAAAAGGTTTAGATTTTTTTTTTTTAAACAACCCGCTTTATGGCCAAAAAAACCCCAAAAATCTGTTATTATAATTATTATTAGCTAAACGAGAATTTTTAGAAAGATGCGGGTTTTTGTATATGGTAGGGCACATTAAAGGCTACAAATAAGCCAAATTTTATCAAAATCGTTAGATCCGTTTTTTTATAAAAAATTAATAACTGATTTTTGGGGGGTTTTTTGGCCAAAAAGAGGGTTGTTTTTCAAACATTTTCAAAACCTTTTTTCGTGCATCTATACAGGCCTACTGGACATGTCTGGTGCAAATTTGGTTGAAATCGATCGAATAGTTTTCTTTCTAGCTTTGTATACTTTTATTAAAGTAGGCGATTAACTAATAGATATTATTATTATTATCTAGAGAGAAAACTATTCGATTGATTTCGAACAAATTTGCACCAAACACGTCAATTAGGTCTTCATAGATGCACGTAAAAAGGTTTTGAAAAATTTTGAAAAACAACCCTCTTTATTGCCAAAAAAACCCCCAAAAATCAGTTATTATTATTAGCTAAACGAGAATTTTTAGAAAGATGTGGGTTTTTGTATATGGTAAGGCACATTAAAGGCTACAAATAAGCCAAATTTTATCAAAATCGTTAGAGCCGTTTTTTTATAAAAAAATAATAACTGTTTTTTTGGGAGTTTTTTGGCCAAAAAGGGGGTTGTTTTTCAAAATTGTTCAAAACCCTTTATCGTGCATCTATACAGGCGTACTGGACATGTCTGGTGCAAATTTGGTTGAAATCGATCGAATAGTTTTCTCTCTAGCTTTGTATACATACAGACATACAGACATACATACAGACATACTGACAGACATTTTGTAAAAACCACTTTTTTGGACTCAGGGGGTCAGAAAACGGATATTTTCACAAAAATCTCAACATCGATTTTTTTTGCGATCACTATACTTTCTCTATACTATAGTATAGTGAGAAAGTAAAATGTGAGTTTTAAACAGTTCCAATTAAAGTAACGAAAATAAGCCAATTTCATAAACATTACATACAATAAAGTATACAATTTAACCTATCCAGCTTCAATGTAAACAATAATGTGACATGTTTTTGTATATGTTTCCTAGCCTAGCCCAAACTAACTTTATTTGTCTACCTAAAAGTTATTTCCATTCACAACCTTAAGCATGAATTACAATTTCTTTCCTACTATACTAGCCTACTTTTTTCGTCGTGTGATTTGTAAATTGTGAACATTAAAAAACTTGGAAATCAATAAATAAAACATTAAACTGAACATTAATATACAGTTTCTTACCTAATATGAAAATAAACAATCAAATAACTTACCCGTAACACACACAAAGTTTCGTGAAAAATGAAAAAGCAACCGTCCAAATTCTCATATTAGGGATATTGTTGGAGATCATCGAAAATAAATAATTTTACAATATGATACAAAAAGTTACACAACTAAGTGTAAGCTAGTCTTCTGGATACGTATAAGTCTACTCTAAATTATTCGGCAGACGATGAAACATGAAAAGATTTAATTCTGAATATTAAATTAATTACTCATTAACCGAAGATAACGGTTTCTACATATAAGGTTTGAAGAGATAAGTCTGACATAACGGCACAATTTATTTTCCTTAGTGTAATTATTTAATCAATCAAATATTGTTAAAGCGGGTGTTTTATCGTTTACTGACGAATACGACGAAGTACATAATATTTGTTTACAAGGATTAGAAACACATAGCCATTTGATCGTTTTGAAGAGCATGTGATAATTGTAGATTTTATTTCGAAACAATACCTTACACCGATAAAATAATTATTCTCTTAAATTTCTGTTATCTTTCTTTCTTTTTTTTTTGTTCTAAATGCATAAGGTACAGTAATATAAAAAGAGACTATTTTAATTTAATTTCGGGTAAACTTAAAAAGTAAAAAGTTAGGACACAGTTAATATTTTCTCATATTCACAAATTTACAAATTTTATCATTTTTCTGATGAACAGTTTGTAGAAAATTATCTGGAGTTTCAATTAAAAATTATTTTTAAATGGCGGCTGTTAAAGTATACTTCGGTACTCTAGACCAGGGCTCTCCAACACGAGGTCCGGGGACCGCATGCAACCCGCGACAACATTTTTTACGGTACGCAAGTAAAAAATATATAAATATGTCAAAAAAACTAAACTATACACAATCGAGTCATTCCTACACCATCGATGAAATAAAGTAACATACATAAGGTATGTGACGCTACTTGCTGTGGATACAAGGCCTCAATGAAGTTACTAGAACATTCTCACAGAACTGCTCTCGAACATTCAAGTGGCCGTGTGGCAACAACTCAATTTAAAATTTTTGAAGTGAAAACTTCTTATGGCCCTTTTTGGCACTTTTTGGGTGGGTATTCGAATGAAATCTCGCTTACCGTACCGTACCAGTTGCATTTTAGATGCGTGTAGTTTAAGGCTGTATCGCACATACAAAATAAAAACAAATTTTTATGGGTTAATTTAGTCACGACACTCACCGATGAAATGGACATTGTGCTTCCTCATTTTGTAAGTTGTGTTAAAATAGAGTTTACTTGGTCATACCTCTGAAATGGACATTACACTTCCTAATTTTGTAAGTTGCATCAAAATAGTTTACTTGGTAATACTTCTGAAATGGACATTACACTTCCTAATTTTGTAAGTTGCATTAAAATAGTTTACTTGGTAATACCTCTCAAATGGACATTACACTTCCTAATTTTGTAAGTTATGTTAATAATGTGCTTGGTCATACCTCTAAAATGGACACACCTCTTTAAAATGTTTTTGTAAATGTCTAAATTTGCTAACTTACTTGCTATCTATAGTAATGAATGTAGATGCATTGAATAAACCTGAGTTGGTTCAGTATAGGCCTAACCTAAAATTATGTTATTATTATTTGACCATAGAAAATCATGTTTATGTTATTTTTTAGATTTAAATTTTAAATGGGACAAGATAAAAATAATGATTAAATTTCAGATTACATCAATATAACCAACGATTTATTTTATGACAGTTTTCACTTATGTCGGTAGTCCCACGATTACTTTCTTTTTTTAAGTCTTGGTAGAAAAGAAAAATAACAGACATTCAACGAATTTATAAAGACCATTAGAAAGAACATTATTTACTCGCAAATAACAATAATAAACTTCAGTGCATTGTTTGTAAGCAGGTAATAGCCTATCAGCTCCTAAAGACGATATTATGAAACGACATTACACTACGTTACACGAGAAACAGTTTCAGCAGTATAAAGGGGAGACTAGAAGTTCTATCACTACGGAATGTAATGATAAACTAAAACAACAAACATATTGTTTCAAAAAGTCTGACACTGATAACAAATGTAGTGTTGTGGCTTCTTACGAAGTAGCGCTGGAAATTGTCAAAGCGAAAAAACCTTTTAGTGATGGTGCGGTTATTAAGAATTGTGCAATCAAAATGGCAAAACAATTCAATGAAATAAAATTACCAAAAATTTCGAAGTTTTTTAATTTACTCCCATAAGGTTTCGAAACTTATGCCTTAAAATGGGCTCAATGCTGGGAAGCACGTATCTTCAAAGCGAAAACAGCTTTTCTGACATGAAATTTTAAAAGTGAAAATATAGGTGTTCCCTGTCTGATAAGTCACTTACTCTGTTGCTTCATTTGTCAACAGCAAATATTAATGTTAATATTGATACATTGGTTAGTAAAAATCGACATCCCTAAACTTCTCACAATTTTTTTTTATATTTGCTATTTTTTTAAATAAATAAAATTAACTAAACAAACACGTTTTTGTGTACCAATTTCAAATCACTGACAAAGTTGCATACGCAGCAGGGGCGGATTTAAGGGGGGCGGCCGCCCTTCCTTGGCAAGATGAAGTGTGAATATTTATACAGTATCTTCCACTAAATAAATTATGGTATAAACATTTTTCTCATTTTGATTTTATAAATACAATCAGACATAATGATTTTATAAATTTAAATAAAACATTTCAGATATATAACGTCATAACAACGCCCCGCACTCCCTCGTTAATTATTGTCCATCTCGTTTATATATCCATTGATCAAAACAAGCCTCAAATGCCTTCTTACATTTCCAGTCAGCATTGCCAGCGCTGAAAGGTCTTTTTCAAGTCTTCCTTTGTTGGAAACATACTTAAGATCTAGATGTGGTGAGAAACGGCTTCTTGCCTTGATCTCATACACCGAGATGTTCGTATAGACCACGAAAAAGTTATTGACAGATTTGCAAAACTTAATTCCAAGAGAAAGGCTAAGCTTATCTTGTAAATATTGTCTATGTTTAACAGTTGTAATAAATAAATATTAATAATTAATTGAAAAAGGTGTACCTATTTTTATTATGATACCTAACGTGCTCACTAATATAATGCAATTGATTACATTTTTGTAGGTCTATTGACCTTTGACCATAACCCGAAACAACTTTTATATGACATTTAGGCTATTGTATAAAGTAATATTTAAATTACATTACTTCCGTATGTTATTATTTTCCTAATAATATTGACAATAATTTAAATTTGTTTAAATTAATTCTTTCTATTAGCGTGCGTGTTTCTATTTCAAAATTCGCTCATCTCACGTTAACTTGACTTTTTTTATAATTTCCACTGCAAAGTGCATAATAATGTTGTTAAACAATTTTATAGTTTTAGTCACTTGTGTATGAAACAACATTGCAGTTTTAGAGAACAGATTTTCACTTTTTGAATTATTCAAAATTTTCCCGGTGGAGGCCCTCCCTAACCCCTAAAAGTATCCCCACCCAAAGTGCTTTACCCCCTAAGATATGGCCATTAATCCGCCCCTGATACGAAGTATTTTGTGATGCGGCCCTCACTACTACAATTTTATTTCTAGCGGCCCTTGGACCATTCGAAGTTGCTCTAGACAAAACATTTAAACATTACTAGTTAATTCAAGTATTTATTTTCTAACAATAACTTCATATAACATGCAAACTTTAAAATAATGTGATCGCTGTGTTAATTGAGATATAATGTTCAGAATAGACACGCTGGATTTCTTATCGAGATAAGATAAATTGATTCATGAAGCCGTCATGCTGATAATTTAAGTTTCACACTAGTTTCTATTTAACTTGAACATAATGCAATACCAACTAAACTAACAATTAACTAATGTATCATAGTTCACTAATATTTTCACAAAATATTTAACAATATTTTTACTGTACCCTACCGTCAAAAAGAGGTTTGTTTGGATTTGGATTTTTTTTAAAATGTTTCTCCGACCAAATAGTCAGTTTCAGATCACATCAGACTTTATTGCCAAAACATGAAATACATGAGAATGACATAATAAAAAATTTACAATATTTACTCTTAAAATAACAAGACGACATTTGAATCTTCACTGTCAGAGCATACAATTTGCATAGCCTATATTACAAACTACACAATAATAAACTGAACAAACTCCAACTCGCAAATTAAAAAGTACAAGTTATACATGTAAATGTTTTGCACAAAGATAAGTCTACTATTATTAATTAAAATGAATTCCATTAACAACAATATTGCAAGACATCCAAGAATCATCATATTACTATGCAATCTCAAATACAACAATAGTAATTACAAATTACAAATAGTAAATAGTACATTACAAATTGTAAATTTATATAGTACTTAGGCGTCTTCAGTATGTAAGTGTTTCGACACCATTGTGGGTTTATGTGGATTCACCTTTAAGTAAATAAAATATACATTATTTCCTATTCTGTGTCATTTAAAAAAATGTTCAGTAAGTTTTATTTTATATTACAGGTTGTTATTATATTTTATACTTTATTGTGTAGTTGTATTCAATTTTATTTATTTTTTATGTTTGTATATATATATCAGGAAATTAAATAAATATCTAAAAAACAAAAGTTTATAATTAGCCCAGTCGGTATAGGTTACAACTACCAGTAATTTGCAATACGGCTGACTTTTTTTATAAATACCTTAAGGTATGTAGATTAACATTTAAAAAAGTTTACCAGTCTATCGATTTCCCAAAGTCGAAAAAAAAAATTGATTATCATTTTTTTTTTTTATTATCCTTAATACTTCGAGCTGGGATGAAGATAGAGAAAAATAAAAAAGTACCACCTTGTAGGGGAGGTATTTTTCAACAAAAAAGGTCATATGTATTTATTTCGTCCGAGCAATGGTTTGTCTGGAAAAAATTCGATAATGCAGGTATGTATTTTGCAGCAGGGGAAATCACTAAAAGGGGACATCTTATTCATGTATGAAGCGTTGGCTCGTTCTAAATTGGCCGAATTTTAATATATCGAATTGAAACTTGACGTAGGAGTTAAAATATATATTTTAAACATTTATGATGAGTCTCGGCTTGTTACCTTGAAAATGACCCGATCTAGGAGTCGATTTCTATTATCGATTTTAGGAGTACCGGACCCACCAATTCATTTTAAACAGCTCCAGTTTAGAAACTTTTTAAAATATCAACCTGAAAGTTTTTTTACAAGTTAAATATATAGATTCAAACAAGATCAAGGAGTATAAACCTTTTTTATTATTTACTTTTCAAAGCACAAGTAACTTAAAAAAGTATAATTTACGACCTTTTTACATTTTTCATCAAAACGCTTGAGTTAATCGGCTGCAGATTAGTTAATTTTTTAAATATAGTTTTTAAAATAAGTATAGCAAAAAACAATTGTGTTTTTAACTTATGTACCAATTTTTAAATCGATATGTTCAAAAATGTCGAAAATGGAGTCGTTGAATCCAAAGGTGTTGTAGTTAAAACAAAATAGGTCAAACAGACTATTTTCAAGCGCCTCGTTTTTAAAAATAGCGTGACAAAAATCGTCCATACTTACTAAGAATATTTATACTGGTATACTCAACTTGTAAAACAAATTTTATGTTGATATTCCAAAAATTGACGAAACTGGAATAGATTGATATTAGTTCGTGGGTCCAGTACTCCTAAAATCGGTAATCGAAATCGACTCCTAGATCGGGTAATTTTCAAGATAACAAGCTGAGACTCAGCATAAATATTTAAAATATATATTTAAACTCCTACGTCAAGTTTCAGTTCGATATATTAAAATTCGGCCAATTTAGAATGAGCCAAAGCTTCAAATATGAATAAGATGTCCCCTTTTAGTGATTTCCCCTGCTGCAAAAGACATACCTGCATTATCGATTTTTTTCCAGACAAACAATTGCTCGGAAGAAATAAATACATATGACCTTTTTTGTTGAAAAATACCTCCCCTACACGGTGGTATTTTTTATTTTCTCTATCTTCATCCTAGCTCGAAATATTAAGGATAATCGAAAAAAAAATGATAATCGATTTTTTTTCGACTTTGGGAAATCGATAGACTGGTAAACTTTTTTTAATGTTAATTTACATATCTTAATGTACTTATAAAAAAAATCAGCCGTATTGTAAATTACTGGAACTTTTGGTCTAAATGTACCCCTACCGACTGGCCTAAATAGAACTAATCAAAAATTAGCTCAGCCACAAAGGTTGTGGACTTCCTATATAAATACAAATATCAAACAGCATACTTTGCGTTATTACTGTTATTACTATTATTGACGCATAAAAAGGCTGCCGCAGCACATACAGTATTACTAACCAGCGACCAAGGAATACTATAGACTGGCAATGTCGCGCAAGGCTTGAAGTCGATTCACCTAAGAGTGGTGGCGATGAAAACGTCTGAATACGCTACTTCCGAGCGTAAGCGTTATTGTAAGTACAGTTAGCAACGTTATGATTTCAAGATGCAGATTGTGGGTTTTTTAAGTGAACTAATTAAGGAAAAAAGGTTTTTATAGGTTTGCAGACGAGTTTTTATAGTATTTGAGTAAATAGTTAGTATGATTAGTAATTATTAGTTTGATTGGAATTATATTTTTAGTTCTCTTTGAACTGTTCTAAATTTTGTCTATTTAGCGAATATTTTTGTGAGTAAAGTTAGCAACATTGCGATTTAAGATGGATATTGTTGTTTTATTTTTTATTCTAGGGCAAGGATTGCTTTATTGTTATAATTTTGAATAAAATGTAACTTATGTAACTCATTCAGTTTCCTTATTGTTATTGTTCTTATTATACAATTTTAATATATTAACAATTTTTATTAAATTATAATTACTCGGACCTTGAATGTATGGTACAATATAGTGATAGAACAAGCAATAGCACTGCAAATGAATGACATTACTTGTAGATACAGTAGATTAGCGATGGTGTTGTCAGCGCGCCGGTTCACAAAACAATCAAACCAACTCGTCACTATACCACAGCCTACAGGCTAAACTAAGCATTTTACAAAGAAATGTAAAGAATATTTTTTTCTTTTTTGGTTGATTTAAAACAACTTTTACGCTTTGACAAAGTACCTGCCCAAAAAATACAAAACTTTCTCGCTGTGCCTAAATTTCATCTCATATGTCTAAACGCAACGTTGACTTTCTTTGTTTTATATTTTTCCCCGCTACATAAAATATATTTTTCTATTTTTGTTTGAAACCGTCAGCACGGTCACAGTGTTTTAAGCAATATTTTAAATTTTAGAATTTTATCTCAATATTATAAGTGTGTTTTTAAACTGTGTTAATGAAACGCGGAGAATTAAAATGTGTACCGCTCGCGGACAGAATTCGGTGTTTTCACCTAAGAGTGGGCGTGGTCGGCTTCAACTCCCGTAATGCGTTGTGCATGGGCTTTGCCAGTCTATAGTATTCCTTGGTCGCTGTTACTAAACAAGAGGTTAAGTATCAGATGATATTCGTTATGCCATGGATAGATGGGAAGTTTCCTTTCTGACTATTTGATTTTACCAAAGCGTTTGACTCTGTTATTCATACAACTTTTATTGGTAAACTTAAAAGCCTGCGTTGTTCTATATCTTCGATAAAATGGTTTAGATAATTTCTCTGCGGACGAAATGTCAGAAAATTTGTAAATTTATTTGTTGACTAGAGTTGTTTAGCTGGGGGTTCTGGGTTCAGGGATTTTCCCACTTCTCTTTTATTTGTACTTGTCATTTAAAATTACAAAATTTCTTAGAATTTTAATCATTGCCGCTATTACATATATTATGTTCTGACAGGTCTCTAAAGCATGATCTGAAAATTATTGACAGAAAGACTCAAGCAATTTTAATTGATTGTCCGCATCTCCTTATATGTTTTTCATTGTCATATTTAAATGTAAATGATTGTACTTTGGACCTTGTGGAGTAAGTTCGGCATTATTTTTTAATAACGCGCTCACTTGGGCAATGTTGACAACTGAGAAGGTACAAATGCCGACTATGTTGAGAGCTTTTTTTGTTTCGTCACACAACTTATCTCTACTTATGGTTGGCCCGTTTACAGTGACATGACAGAACTTGCATTGAGGCTTTTTTACTCTCATAATACTTTTTGTTTTTTTGATCGGTTATGACCAACATGTAAACACATTTTTGAAACGAAATTGATGACTCACGCTTGAATCATGCAGACGACAGGCAAACTTGACCCTTCTCTTGGAAATGTGAAAGTAAAATTCGCTTTCATATTAAATTTATCAAAATCTTTATTTTTATGTACAACATCCATAGTCTTCAAACACGTTCCTCTCCTTCAATGCTTCAAATTCCGCTTCATCGCACATTTATTTGTAATAAATCCTTTTCTTGTTGCATTTTGTGGAACTTAATGTCCAGTGCAATTAAGGGCAGTTCTACTCCATTATTGTTCAAATATAGACTGAAAACAAATTTGCTGGACAAACAGTTGAGGGGCGTATAATTTTACTTTGTTATTTATATATGTTCGTATCGTTACAATTTTTTTCTTTTTTTGTGCAATATGTATTGTTATTATTTAATATCAGCTATAGAGTTTGGAAAAGTAATTCATGTATTTAGTTCATGGGTTCAGAGAAGGGGCTTCATAGCTTTGACTGCCCCCAAATAAAGTCGACAATTCGTTATTATTTTTAATTTTTCAGCTTACACACTTCCTCAGCATGGGCAATTTTGTTAAATTACCAATATCTGGAGTAATCAGGGTGGCTCAGTCGGTAAAGCGTTACCACAGAATGGTAAAGGTACCAGGTTCAAATCCCGGTATTGGCCCATGTTTTTTCATATGTAATTTAATTCGACAATACAATTCAATTCTTCAGGAGTTTGAAATCAATTGCTGTTTGCTTGTTGATGAACCCGTCTATGTGTAAACGACTATAGTTTTAAAACTGTACATTTTGAAGTTACCCAGGGTTTTCAAAGTTCAAAATTAAGGCGCAATAAACTACTCTGTTTTTTGTACCTTACATTCAAAGGTTGGCCGGTTTGGTTTCTGTACGGATATCCACCAAGGCTTTAAACATTCATCTCAAAGAGTGATGTTCTTTTTCAAATATGTCCTTTTAAGGCTTGATGACTGCATGACTTGCTGACTGCATGA